>ML840230.1:46878-61318 GCA_009831015.1 Picea engelmannii | reverse complement strand
CTTTGATACCACTTGTAAGGTACCAGATCTATTATAATAGTTGAAAACATAAATATTGCAGAGAATAACAATGGAAAAACACAATAGATGAAACCACAAGACCAAAATAATACCTTTATTGATATGAAACAATGTTCACTTGCCTCTTCGAGGGGGAAACCTCCAACAGGGCAGTGCTCTATTACAATAATTCTCAAGACAAAACTTTTAATTCCCTTGACTCCTATTTATACTAAATCTATCTATCAAAAGAACAATCTAGAGGAATATCTTCTAGAAGCAGAAGCTTCTATTAGGTCTTCTTACATTTGACTTATTCTTTCTTATTACTAGGCCTTTATTGCATGGAAAATATATTATTCTACCTACGTGAGGGGTTAGGGAGGTTAGGTCCTTAACATGGCCCAATTTGTTTCATTGAAGAAAAGAGTGTTCAACGCAATCTTTGTATATAAGAAACTCTACTCTCCCTTTTTTAATTTTTATCAGAGCAAGTGTGGGTCTGACTCTCTCATGGGAGGGCTTAGTCACATGGAATCTTGTCAAGTTAATATGTTGTAGAAGTAAACACACATAGAGTATATTGTTAATTTGTGTGTTTATGTAGTGGTTTATTAGCTATGGTTTATTTTGCAGTGGACCTACATTGTTTGTCCATTAGATCCAATTGGGAGGTCTAGCTGAGATGCCTGCAAATCTTATCACTAGACTGCCAACTAATGAGCGTGGGCCCTTCCACATTGTGTTAGTTTGGTTGGTGAAAATAAGAGATCCCCTGTAATGAAGAGCCACTTGTTAGCCACAAAGTTGAAGAAGTCACGGGTCGAGCCTGCAACGTGAGGAAAGTTCCTGCCTCTGTTTCTTTCCATAGTGAGAAATGGGCATCCATATGTTTTCCGAAAAATCCTGAGAAAGAAGACCAAATATGCTTCATAGAGGAAGATAATATTAAAAGTGCAAGTTAGTTGAAGAGGAAGTGAAGCATAAGGTATATATGGTGATGAGATGTAAATGGATTTATATCTCAGGCATATGTAATGGGTTTATATTTTGGGAATATGATTTCTACAAGGAGGATGGTAACCTTTGTGTTTATGTAAATCATTTTTGATAACTTTTGTACCTGAGTTGAAATGTTGTAATTGAGAATTTGTGTTGCAAGGCGTCAATGATCATTTGTACCAGACACCTCAAAGTTTTGTTCCAAGTTGTTTTCCCCATGTGTTTTGTAAGCCTTGTTGAGTGAGGCCTACATGTATTCGTGTGGAAGCACATGTAATGATTTAGTGTGTATCCCTCTTATTCATAGAAAGGATGTGGAATCAAGTTGTGCAATGAACCATTAGGGTAGGTACGAGGGTCGTAGGTGTACTTGTATTCTAGCTTGATGTTGAATCAGAGAATTTGAATCTTCGATTAAGTGGGGAAATGTGAGATAGAGTACTCTTAGAATGTGTGCAGGTTGGGACCAATGTATCATTAAGAAAAAGTTTATAATGTTAATGAACCATGTCGATGAGAAGAATTCCTAGAGAACTGATGAGTGCAACGGATGGTACCCATGTATCTCGGTAGATGGAACTTTTTTTTCTATGGACATCAATGATCAATTTTATGCAGGTACAAAAGGAAGGAGTGATGAATAATCAATTTCAAAGATGAATCCCATAGTGAAGAAGCTTGGTTTAAGGGAAGTTGGTGACAGTGTTGTAGAAGTGGAAGTCAAATGATGGTGGACAATAAAGGTAAAATTTGTGTGAGGATGAATAAAATAGACTCAAGACCATATGTTAATGTGAGTCACACATTGTATTTGTAGAAAGTATATGATGTCATGTTGTAAGTAGTGGTCCTTGAAAAGTTTGTGTGTGTATCTGGTATGGTTGGAGTATGTAATCTATGTACCTATATTTATGTAACATGTAAAAGGAATATCACTATAAGACCTGGATAAGAATACATACCCCTTTGTTGTGTATCCCTGGTTATTTGGATAACTTATTGTTATAGTGTAGTAGAGTCTAAATTGGAGTTCTTTAACACTAAGAGTGGACCATGTTATTGGTTTCATACTCCAGGAGGTAAAGTTCAACATTCAAGGAAGTTCATCAATAGGTTGAATGAACCATATACATGAAATATGTTCTTATTGGACTAATGGTTGCAACAGTTAGGTACTCATGCATTTCAGTGGATGGTTGTTCCTTTATATGAACATTGATAATTTGGTGATGTTTGTATGATCGAGGTACAATATAAAATCAGGAGGTTTGAGATAGACTTCGTTGATTAGGAGGTTCTTTGATTCACATAGGAGAATGTGTTGCAGAAAAGAGAAGGTGTTAATGAAGACCTTAGCTAATGGAGATTCAAACAAGCAATCATTAAGGGGGAGTGTTTTAATATGTAACTCCTACTTGTATTATGTTTGATTATATTTGAAGTTGTTATTATTGCGTAAAGTTCATCTCTACGAGAAGAGTGTGTTCCTAGTCCTTAGGAGGTTTTTGGAACTAGTTGGAAGTGAGATAATCACTCCAACTAGATGCTTCTTAGAATGTTGTGAGGTTGAGGTATTTTCTCAAGTTATAGATTGAGAGATCAAGGTAGTGTTGGGCCCCAACAACCGCCTTCATTATTTTTAATCAAAATCTAGGGTCTCGCGAAATTTTACTTGGATTCTTCGTTTTTTCCCTTTGACTTGATTGGATTGGTATTGGTTTTCTTTGTTTCAAGGTTGGTTTGAGTTTATATTCTTTTATTTTTTCTGGTTTGAGTTTCATGAAATTCAAATGCCATTCCATTTTTCTTTCTACAGAATTTTGATGTTCATGGGTGCGCTTCATAATTTGGGAGTTTATTATTACCTCTTCCTTAAATTGAATTTATCTTCTATGAGAATGGCTTGGTTGAAGACTTGAATTAATAACAATGATTTTACATGAAGAATGTTTATTGTGTCACATCGTTTCTATGACATTTGTTCACATTTGATCAATTTTGAATGAGGGAGAGATGAACATAGAAATCTTAATTTAAACGAAAACATTAATTTCTATCAACTATTTGCTTTCGTTTAAATTATGATTATGTTTTCGTCTTTTGCTCATTAGCAATCATTTTCACAAAATCATTTGGTAGGTTTAATTAATTAAATTGTTTTGTTAGTTTGCATCTCATTTCAAAAAACAATAATAATAATAATTATCTATCATTTGTTTTGATTTTGTGAAAACCCAAAATTAATATTTTTCTCCTCTCCATCAACTTGAAGCTTCTAGAATTTTAATATCATATTTGAAAGGAAAATATAAAAATATTTGTTTAGAACTTATAGTTAGTTTAAATCCATTTTAATTTTATTGTTCTAGATTTTGTTTTATTCACAATTTTTAGGTTATTAATTTGGTTTCTTTTTGTTTCAGAGGTTTCTATTATCAGCTATTTGGTACAGATCTGATCATGGCTTGATTTTATTATCTAAATATGTTCAAGATAATTGATCCAAAATAATATTGGATTGTTGCAAATAATTTATGAGCAACAACAAATAAGATTTGGAAATGCATTCAAGAACAGACAAGTGATTTTATGAGACTTTTTTCAGCCAAACCGTAAGGAATCTGAAGAAACAGTTGAAAACCCATCTATATAATGGACCCATTTAGCTTACAAGCGAGAATTCTCCCAAACAAATGCATGATTTGAGAGATATTTAGGTCTCTTTACGAGGCAAATTTCAGGTGGCAAAAATTATTAGTGACGCCCAAACTGTTCATTCATGGTATAAATATATGAGAAAGTTCAAAGCTAAAGAGATCTAGGAAATTGAGAGGAGTATTTTTATCCTTTCTTTTTTGTATATTATATCTTTTGTAAACTTTTTTCTTTTCAAATGGAGTAATTGATGGTTGGAATCTTTGGGAGAATGGACAAGTATTTTCAAAGAAGAAAATGGAATTTCAGGTTGCTTAAAGGCTTTTGTCCTATGAGTAAAATGGTTTTTATCAATACATGGTTAATTGCTATCATTTATGTATTAATTTTTTCAATCTTTGAGAGTATTATCCCAAAAATTCTTCATGGACCATATAATGAACATATTTTGTTGAAACTATAGGAGAAAGCAATTTACTCTTTGGCTTTCGTCCTGTGTACACTGTGCAATGTTTTTTTCATTGTCTTCTCATGTAATTTCTTGATGTGAAATGTTATCTATGTCGAATTAGCTTTAGTCAGTTTTGCACATAATATTTTATATCATGCTTTTATTTATACTGGTCAATATATTTTGGTTCCTTTAATATCTGTGGTTGATCATCTATACAAGTATTTTGAGTTTACATATGATACTAGATAGTTGGTAACACCATTTACTGAGGATTGGAATTTCTTTCATTTTCAGTTATTTGGACATTCTAAAGTCACATGTCTTTCTGACATCATAAACTCGTTCCAGAATATAAAAGACTTCTTTGAGTTTCTTCAAGAAGAATTATGCTTTCCTTTGTCATAGGTTTACACTTAACACATGTTAAGAGGAGCTTATACAATACAAAACGACGAATCTAGTTTAGTATTGTTGATCAACGTCAGGTTAGTTAGTTTATATTTTATTTAATTTGTTTATTTGTGAATGAATAATGATTGCATCATTTAAATGTTAAATGTTTTGACCATTATCATTTTATCATTTACAATATTATTCAATCATTGTTTATTAGTTTGTCATTTATAGTACAAAGATAGTTTCCTTTATTTTCTTATTTTGATCCATTAGTTGAAAACAATTATTTTCACAAGGCTTTGCTTAAACCTTGTAAATTGTATATAGCTATTGTACATAAACATTGTTAGTTAAACATTTATAATTGAAGTGTTGATTTTTAGAGTTGTATCTTAAGTTAGTCCACATCTTTTAGTTGTTTTAGGATCTTAGTTGGCTAACGGAGCCATAAAACCCGTCAGGGTAGATTATACCAAATGACTTGGGTTAAATAGACAAGCTTGGACCAGATCTTCCCTTCCTGTTGACGATGTGTCATAAACATCTGTCAACAAATGGCAGTAGAAGGAGGGCTGAGTAAATTTAAAGATTAAATGTTTTACCCCTCATTCTATCATAATTCTAGATTTATAAATTCTTCTTCTGTGTCATCTTGAAATGCACTAGAAGGCAGGCCAGACTAACAAGCTGGCCTTGCAGGAGTCTTTGTTTTGAATGTACTTAATTCCCCATGGCTCCCCAAATCACTGTGTTGGAACATGCTTTCCACTTCTCATTACTTGATATTCCCAACGAGACAGTCTCTCACTTATCCAAACTCTCCTTTGATGGTGGGGGGAATGTATATACAAAAGACCACCTTAACAAATTTTGGTGTAAATGCATCAAGCATAATATTTCTAATTTAAACGTTTTGTGAAAATTGTTTGCTTTTACATTTAGAGGCCGGATTAAACATTGGTTTGAGTCTTTTCCAACATATCACATTATTGATTGGTTTCAATTTGTAGAGGAATTTTTAGATGTTTTTGAAATCTATGACTACAATCAATTATGTGAAGAATTCCAGACTTTGCTAATCAATGAAAATTCATCTCCATAAGGCTTTTCAAAAAGAATCCATCATATTCTCTGTAAATTTAATCTTGATGACATGTCATTTGTACTAAATCTCCTCTATGATGTTTGTGCCCCTTTCATCCAGTCATATTAAATCACAAATAATGAATCAATTACAAATCCTATCACTCAATTGCGAGAAGAATTTTGCTTGCAGGATGAGAGGAATCCATCCAAAATTTTTGAACAAGCAAGGGTAGTAGAATCTATTGAAAAGGTTCTTATTGAAAATCAAATTGGTTTTTCCTCTGAATCAATGTATTTTCAGTCCTTGACCATATTGGAAGAATATTTGATGTTGGGTCAAGGTGAATGTCCGCATTATCCTAACTCTTGCTCTAATCAATACTTAAATTCAGTTATTGAAGAACACTTAGGTGATGAAAATGATCTTAAGCATTCTAACATTCCTATGAAACTGACTAGAGATGTAAATGTGCAATTTGAAGAAAAACCCTTAAACCATCATCCACAAATCATACCTCATCCACGGGAAATATTAGATGTTTGTCATGAAAGTTTTGAATTATCTATCATACATGAGACGAATTTAGATGATCATATTATGTTGAAGAATTTATCACCAAAACATAGTGAAAGTTTTAAGGAAAGTGAAGAAGAATGTCTTGAGAATACCATTGTTAAATATCATAGCTCAAGAGATTTTTTTCATGTGCTCATTTATGATTCCTTTTACTTTTTATATCTTGATCTCTTCTTAGATTCTGGTGGACATGATACTTTACCCATGGTATCTTACTCTTTTCCATCACAATCAAATCTTTTCGATATGCCAATATTTCATGTTCAATTAATTCCAAACATAACATTTATAAGTTGGATTTGATGTTCTTTCACTTTCATCACTCGCGTGGAAAAAAGACATGTTGCAAGATGATTTTACACGATTTATTTTTGAAAAAGACAATGCACTCATTCTCATGGAGATCAAATATTCTACATTGCATATTCATTCTTTGATTAGTTTGAATTTTAATGTTTATGCTTCACATTTTGAAACGATCAATCTCATCAAAAGAAGCGTTCAAACCAATAATCTATTTGATGTCATGAATCCTCTTATGATGTTTTCCCCATTGATATTTCAATTTCCTCAAATTCATAGTTTGCATCCTAACTTTTATGACAGAATCTTAGTATGGCTTGAAGATTCGTATCTAAAAAATATTCATAATAAAGATAAAGTTGTGCTTGCTTTGTTTCTACCTAAATATCTAGAAAGTAAGCATGACATGATTTTTTTAGATCCTCCATGTGAAGAAATTGATGAACACTTGAATAATTGTCAGAAGGATGGGGCACTTCGGCCTTGGCTGATGGTTATGTCAGGTCCCCATAATATTGACAAGTTTTCCAAACTTACTTACACTCTTCCATGCCACTATGACCCATATCACGACAAGATTCTAGAATGGTTGGAGGATTCATACATCAAGAAGTTTCAAAAGAATGGTAAGTTCATCCGGATTTATGTAGGAACACAATGAAATACAGAAATACACATAAACACAAAGATGCAGTGGAAATAAGACTTCATTTCATTAATAACAAATGACTAAAATATGCTTATAGACAGAATGGAAATAAACTAGCTAGGGCGTTGGTAGCTTATCTCTTAGAAGAGATGTGGTGGCTACTGGCCTATGAATTGTGTTACAATGAGGCTCCAAGGCCTATTATTATTGAGAAACAATGGAAAACCCTCAACATCCAAATACCTAACCCTAGGAGATGAAACGCCAAGACTATGGGCCCCGTTTGGGTAAGTTGGTACATCAACTTCCCGGGGACGTAACTTTGGCATACAATCTTCATTTGACACGTTCCATACCTCATTAGAAAGATCTATCTGAGGACTACAATTTTTGGGTGAGAAACATCTGTCTATCAACCATGTTGCTCCCCGTTTTCCCAAAAAATGTCGTTTAAGGCTTCAAAATGGCTCTGAAAGTTCAGGACCCAAAAAACTGCTAAAAATAGTAAACTGTGCGGAAACTGAAAAAATGAAAGAAATGGTGAGGGTCCAAGTGGAATAGGTGGGTGGCTACTAATATCCACCTGGATCATTCCTCCCCCCTTAGGAAGCAATGGTCCCCATTGTGTTGATTTCCTCCATGAGATGAGGAAACATCTATTGAACTTGGTCCCTGGTGAGCCACTTGCCTTGGTGAAGGAGTTGGTCTGCTTTGACAACTTGATTTAGTGGTATCCTTTGTTTTCGGGTGTGCTTGATCTATGTATCCATGATCTGATCAGTTCTGGCTTGTTCCATGCAGTCTTGATTTAACTCTATTGGTGTGAGTTGTTCTGCCATGTCGGATGTGTCTAGTAGAGGTGGAAAGTAGGGCTGGAGGTGGTCCACATTGAACATTGGGTGCAGACTAAGGAATGGTGGAATGCTAAGCTCAAAGGCATTTTCCCCTATAGCCTTGGTGAGGGTGTACAACCCATATTGGAGCAGACGAAGCTTGCGGTGGGGTCCAGCGAGGCGCTCCTTTTGCAAATGCAGCCACACTTTGTCTCCCACCTGGAAGTTGTGTGGCACTTGATGCTGATCATGTCACTACTTGTACTTAGAATTGGCTTTGTCCAAGATGTCATGAACCTGTTGGCGAATGTGTTGAATGTGCTCAATGAATTTGTTTTCCTTGTTATCCTCAGACTCGACATGAGCTAAATCTTCCTGAGTAGCCACAACTGACATGGCTATGTCAATGGGACATAGTGGCTAGAATCCCAAGCTCACTTGAAAGGGACTATGGCTGGTTGATCTATGGAGAGACCAATTGTAGCTGTGTTGTACATAGGGGAGGCTCTCATCCCATGTGCATGGATGCTTTGAATTGTACATGTGAAAAATGTGTATGATCATCTGGTTGACGACCTCTGTCTGGCCATCAGTTTGCGGATGGAAAGTTGTGGACTTGGTGAGCTTGGTGTCCAGCATCGACCAAAGGTTGGACCAAAATGAACTGAGTAACCTACTGTCCCGATCTGAGATGATAGACTGTGGGATCCAAAAGTGTACCCACACTCATTTAAAGAAGAGTTTAGCAATGGCTTTTGCTATGATATTCTTCTTGCAGGCCATCATAATGGACATCTTCGAGAATAGATCAATGACCACAAAAACACAGTCATTGCCATGCTTAGTCGAAGGAAGGCCCAACATGTAATCCATAGAGATGGATTCCCAAGGTCGACTAGGGGTAGGAAGCGGAGTATAGAGGCCTTGCTTCTTGATTGTCAGTTTCGCAATGGCGCAAGCAGTGCAGGACTTGATGTACTTACGGACATCTTGTCGAAGGTGCAGCCAATAGAAATACTTTTGTAGTACTGCCATGGTTTTCTCGACCCTGAAATGCCCAGCGACCCGACTATAGTGTGCCTCCCAAATCATATTGGCACGCTTACTTGAAGGAACACAAAGGTGTCCCAGGTGACAAAGCAGGGCATCCTAGAGGTGAAAATTGGGAACTTGCTTACCCTCCAAGAATGTATTGTATGTATGGACGAATTCTGGATCACTTATGTAGAGAAGCGGCCAATTGGAAGTCTAGTGCCCATAAGAGTTGAGCACAGTGGTTAGCGCCACGATGGGTGGTCGACTGAGGCAGTCTGCAACATTATTGGTGCTGCCTCTTTTGTACTTAATGTTCAAATGAAACTCTTGTAGGTATGTGGACAACTTCTGATGGCGATTGTTCTACAACTTCCCTTATGTTTGTATGAACATCAGGCGTCGGTGGTCTATGTGGATGATTGTTTCCTTTCCCAAAATGTAATGCTTCCATTGCCAACAAGCCTGCACAATGGAATACATTTCTTTTTCATAAGTGGGATACTTCCGGACTGTGTCGAAAAGTGTCTCACTGTGATATGCCACTAGATGCCCATGTTGAGTAAGGACTACCCCAATAGCATAGTCAGAGGCATCTGTCTCGATCTCAAATGGTTGTTGCAAGTCTGGTAATGTGAGTATTGGTGCAAAGCAGAGGTAATGTTTCAACTCCCTGAATGCCTTCTGTTGAGATTCAAACCAAAAGAATTTTGCTTTAGCTCCTCCCTTGGTGACTTGACTCAAGGGCCAAGTGATATGAGAGAATCCCAACACAAACCTATGGTAGAAATTGGCAAGACCTAAAAAGTTGTGGAGCTCTGTTAGGGTGGTTGGGGCTGGCCAATCCTGAATGACTTGGATTTTTGCTGGATCCACATGCACCCCCCACTCATCAATAATGTATCCCAGATACTGAACCTGGGTCATGCCAAAAGTGCATTTCTCCAAATTGGCACACAACTTGTGTTGCCGCAGTGTTTGGAGGACCTGTCGGATGTGGTGAAGGTGCTCTTCCCAAGTCTGGTTGAAGATCAGAATGTCATCCAAGTACACCACTACAAATGAGTTGGTGAATGGCTGCATGATGTCATCCATTAGCCTCATGAAGGTTGCAGGGGCATTTGTCAATCCGAAAGGCATGACCAACCATTCGAAAAGGCCCCCCTTGGATTTGAATGCAATCTTCCACACATCAGAGGGTTCAATTGGTACCTGGTGATACCCAGACTTCAAGTCGATCTTGCTGAAATATTTCACCCTCTTGAGTTGGTCCAGAAGGTCATCAATCCATGGGATTGGGTACGTATTCCGGGCAGTGATATTGTTCAGTGCTTGATAGTCAATGCAGAGTCTCCAAGTCCCATCCTTCTTCTGCACCAACATGATCAGGCTCCCATAGGGTGATGAACTCGGCCATATGTGACCTTTCTGCAACAGCTCCTGAATCTGCCTCTTAATTTCATCATTCTCCATAATAGAGCACCGATAGATGGGTCCATTGGGAAGCGACGCACCTAGGGTCAGATCGATGGGGTGCTTGACCTGGAAGTGTAGAGGCACCCCTGCAGGGGAGGTGAAGATGTCCTCGTACTCCTCCGTGACCTTATCCATCTGTTGTTTTCGTGCAGCGGAGCCCTGTCTGGAGGTCATGGCCATAGTCTTCCTCTTTCCCCGACGGCGGATCATCAAGAAAACAAATTTCCTGGTTTTGGAAATGAGCTTACTGCATTGTTTTGCAGTAACCAAAGAGATGGTGGTAGGTGGTGCTAACTCCGGTATCCTATACAACTTATTGCCCAAAGTGATAATAACAACACAAGGCCTGGACTCATACATGGCATGTCGCTTCCACAAGTACGGTTGGCCTAATAATACATCAGAAACATCAAGAGGAGCAATGTCACATAATACATCATCCGTGAAGGGTTTGATGTTGTAGGGAAGGTGACATTGTTGACTGACATGAAGGTCTCGTCCTTGGTGCAACCACTCGATGGTGTATTGTTGTGGGTGTGTTGTGGTCAGCAAGCCTAACCGCTTCAAAACCTCTACCGAGATGAGGTTCTTCTGGCTCCCGCTGTTGACAATGAACTACAATGGGGAACCCTTTACCCACATCTTGGAATGGAAGAAATGCTCCTTCTCCTCTGGATCTTCTCGTTCCTCCTTCTAGATCTTCGTGGTGGAAACGGTGGCGTTGGGCTCCGCATCAATAATATGCTTCCCCCTGTCATTCCCCTTGTCAGGTTATGATTCAAAGTCAGAGCATGCATCCGATTCAGAAGCCTTCAACTCAGCTACCAGTGACTGCTTGGCCCGACACTCACTTCTGTTGTGAGTGGAGCTCTTATGGAACTCACACCACTTCCCCATGTCCTTTTTTGGCTTCATGGTGTTTTTCTTTGCTTGTGGCTTTGACGTGTTTTCCTGGGCTGCCCCGCCTTGGCTTGGTCCTTTGTTCTGTGGTTTGGGGGTACCTTTCCCTTGCTTCTGATTTGTAGACCCAATGCCTTGCTTCTTCTGTTTGAACTTCTGCTCAATCTTGGTAGCATATCGATATGCCACACTAAGCGAGGAGATGTTGAGGAACTCCATTTCCTCCTGAATGTATCTGTGCAGACAACTGCGGTACTTTAACACCAAATGTTTCTCTGAATCTTTGATACCCAACTTTGTGCATAGGGTATGAAACAGATTCGTCATCTCACGCACATCTTGGTCCCTTTGTTGCCGCAGCATAGTCCATTGTATGTATTTGTCCTCATAGCTCCCCACAGGATAATATTGTTCCTTGATAGTGTCTCGAAAAGAATTCCAAGTGGGTGCGGCCGAGAACAGAGAGGGTTCTCCCTCGCCCTGTTGCTCCAAGTAGGTTTCCCACCAGTCCTTGACATGGGGGGCAGCTTTGAGGAGTGCAAAAATAATATTTTATCGGTCGAAAAAGTCATGAACCGAGAAATATCCCTCTAACAAATTCAACCGTCTATCTACAGCATATGCATCTATTTGGCCCTCAAATATGGGAATGTCAAAGTTTACTTGTACATTAAAAGGAGTGGTGCCTCCAGAGTGGTTGTTGGATGTCAATGCATCGCCAGTGGGAATCCGTTGGAGAATCTGAGAAAAGTTGTCCATCATCACGTTCCTTTGTTTCTCGAGGGCCTCCTCAAGCAACATTTTGGTAGGATCTCCTACTCCCTCATATTTCTTTTCTTCCCTCATGGGCGTTCGTCGGGATTTGCGAGGCTGATCTTTCAAAGGTTCAACCAGATCGAGCCCCAACTTCTTATACCCCGACGTCGTTGGGGACATGCAAAGAAGGATCGAGAATGAGCAGACCGCTCTGATACCACTGATTCGGATTTATGTAGGAACACAATGAAATACAGAAATACACATAAACGCAGAGATGCAGCAGAAATAAGACTTCATTTCATTAATAACAAATGACTAAAATATGCTTGCAGACAGAATGAAAATAAACTAGCTAGGGCACTAGTAGCTTATCTTTGAGAAGAGATGTGGCGGCTACTGGCCTCTGAACTGTGTTACAATGAAGTTCCAAGGCCTATTATTATTGAGAAACAATGGAAAACCCTCAACATCCAAATACCTAACCCTAGGAGATGAAACGCCAAGACTATGGGCCCCGTTTGGGTAAGTTGGTACATCAACTTCCCGGGGTCGTAACTTTGGCATACACTCTTCGTTTGACGCATTCCATACCTCGTTAGAAAGATCTATCCAAGGAATACAACTTTTGGGTGAGAAACATCGATGTATGATTCATGTTGCTCCTCGTTTTCCCAAAAAAACATCGTTTAAGGCCTCAAAATGGCTCCAGAAGTTCAGGACCCGAAAAACTGCTAAAAATAGTAAACTGTGCGGAAATTGAAAAACTGAAAGAAGCAATGGTGGGGGTCCAAGTGGAATAGGTGGGTGGCCACCAATATCCACCTGGATCATAAGTTCATTCTTGTTTTGTTTTTAAAAGAATATATAGGATGTAAGCATGACATATTTCTTTTGTCTCTGCAAATACTACATTCTTTTATTCTGATTTTCGACTTTTTATGCCTTGCAGGATTGAAGATGCTCTTGTAGCTACACTGGAAATATGATTTTACTTAGCGTTTTGATTTTTTTAGTAGATTAGAGTAGGTTTAGGAGTAGCTTTCCTTTAGTTTTATTTCTCACTATTTCTCTTTGTAATAATGCAATTATGAACACAAGTGGGTACACCAAGAGAACCATAATATGAATGTTGTCAGGGAAGTCCACTTTAATGATTTTCTTTCTTCTTTTAGTTGAAAATTTCTTTTCAAAAACATATTATCATCATGAAAATTTTAAAATGGAAAGTAAAGAGATAAGTAAATTTGAACTATCAATTCACCTGAATTCAATCCTGACCCAAGGTGCCACAAGTAGGACTGCACTCATCTTAATAAGGATTTTTCTATTTTCTTTTATTCTGTTTTATTTTCAATAATAATGCTTGGTCAAAGTAACATCTTATGCATCACTATCTTAAGAAAAGCACTTGCTCACACATGATATTTTATATGATTTAGTTCTTCCTTTATTGTAAATCCCAAAGATCGGGTTTATATTTGGCCAAAATTGTTTCTAAAAGTGTGCTTTTGCTATTTCGATTTTGTTTTTTTTATGCACTTCTGATTTTGAATCCCATTAATAAAATTTGATTTGGTTTTCTATGTGTTTTTTTGTTTTCTTTGAATGAGATTTCTTCTTCAATGTCTTTTTGAATAAATATATTTCTGATCAAAGAGCGATTGTCGAAGGAAGCATTCATGTCAAGACTTATGTTTTTAAAAGCAATTTGAAATAGTTCAAATAGTTTCTGATGTTAAGGTTCAACTTAGATAATCGATTTGTAAGTCAGTTGAGTACTATGAAATCCTAAACGGTCTTTGTCAGAGTATTACCCCTAAAATGTGTCGAGATCTTTGGGAATTACGATTATCCTTATACTTTTTACACCGTCCCTATTCCTAAAAGATCACTTTTAAATGCTTCCCCATTCTCTATATGATTTCTTAACTGAAATCTAAAATCTCTAAACCATGATAAAACTTCCAATTTTGAAAGAAAAAAAATTAAAAAAAATGATCAATTGTTCACATGTATTGCAATTAACCTCTATTATCACCCCGCTCTCTTTGTCAATAAATCTATAATTGTATTATTATTTAAAAGTGGCATAAGAGGGTTGGAAGCACTTATGTGTGGGAAGTGTGTGTAAACCCGTCGGGGTACTGAACAAGCTCGCTGGTAGGGGGTAAATGTACACATGATACCAAGACAACTTCATCGGGGTACTGAACAGGCATGTTGGCAACAAAGCAATGTTGGGTCGAGAGGTAGCAGGTATATTCTTTTAAATTAACTTTTATGGAAGTATACATCATGTGGATACAACTATTGGATGG
>ML840230.1:33701-46778 GCA_009831015.1 Picea engelmannii | reverse complement strand
GCAAGTGAACATTGTTTCATATCAATAAAGGTATTATTTTGGTCTTGTGGTTTCATCTATTGTGTTTTTCCATTGTTATTCTCTGCAATATTTATGTTTTCAACTATTATAATAGATCTGGTACCTTACAAGTGGTATCAAAGCACTTTCCTTGGAAGAAAATTGTGGGTTAATTTTTTCAAGGTAGAGACGTATTCTGGCGTCTTAAAGCTACAGAGATATTTCTTTCAGTGCATAAATCCACATTCGGGGAAGACTACACGCATGAAATACAAGTGGTTCTTAAGCACACATTGTTGTCCACCCTTGTAACCCCTGTTGGTACCCCTTCGAGTGGTAGTGCATCAGACAACACCTATATACGGATCTTCCTAGATATCATGAAGCCTTCCATAAATAAACCGATCGACCACCTGACTGTAGTGCCCTCGATAACAATACTCAGGAAGACACTCTCTAGTACCTAGGTAGTCGGGTAATGCAACTAAGGGAATGTTCTAGCCTCCTTAGTTGGTGCCCTGAGATATTGGGTTGAGTACTATTGTTGTACCCCACACATATATTAGAGAGATATAACACATGGAAAAAACTTGTATGTAGAAACCATGAATACCCTAACCCTTGGGACAGAAACAGAAACAAAACATACAAGATCTATTGTCATGCAACTTCACCTCTTGCATTCTAGTTGCAAAATTACTACACATTTTTTCTTGTTGTGAATTTGGGCCTTTCAACACTACAGTGTTCTTCAGATCGTAGTATAACTCCACAGGAGTAAAAAAAAAATGGATCCTTCTTGCACCATTATTTGAGCCCTATCCCATTGGATTCCTCTCTTCACCTTGATTGCATTCATACCTATCATTTTTCAACAAATTATTTTTCGTGGACCCGACCCCCTTTTGGCCCCATTATTTGGTACTTACCCCATTGGATTCCCCTTGTCTCCCTGATCTTCGTGATACCCTTCACCCATAAAACCTTTTCTGTGTTCCCTCCCAACTATCCCTTTCCATTTCCCCCCTTCATCATGGCCCACACCCATATCCAAGACCTTGAATCCCACCTCAATTCCTTGTCCTTTAATTTTGCAGAGGTCCAAAAGGAAGTGTGGTAGATCAATGCCAATATTACCACCATCAATAAAAACATGCATTCCACCATAGACACAAAAAAAGGACGTCTCTATCCATATTTAATCCTTTGATGGCTAGATCTATGCCAAGTTGAATATCATTGGAGACCTTACCTCCTTTGACCCACCTTTGCACCCCGAAGGTGAAACTTCCGTCAATTCCCAAAGTTTTTCACCCCAACACTTTCAGTGTGACCTACACCTTCTGCACATGGATGTGAAATTTTTTTATAGCTCAAATTCCACTCGTTGGGTAACTCAAATGGAACATTATTTCTCTTTATAAGAAATTATGGATGAGTTGGACAAACTCCGGTATGGTGTTCTCCATCTAGATCAAAAACATTGGCAATGGTGGCAATGGAGAAACAATGCCCACCAAGGGTGTGTGTCTTGGAAAATTTGTTGCGGATCTTTATGAACGCTTTGACACTAACACCCACCATTTAGGTCATTTGACAAAGTTTAAACAATTAGACATAGTTGAAGACTTTATAGTTTCTTTTGAGCGATTTGATTTCTGTGCGAAGGGCATGTCTGAAGCTTTTTTCTGAGAATGATTTATTAGTGGCCTCAAAGATGATATACGTGCCCATGCCCTCATTTTTCTCCCCCATATTTGGGTGGAAGCTACTAAAATAGCTAAGGAATCACAACATGTTGTCTCTTCTCAAACTAGAAAAACCTCCTTTATTCCTCTCCCTAAACCAGTCACTCCCACTCCTCCTTCCACTGCACTAAATATCTAAGAATTGACCCGGGTAGAAATGGATGAACGCCAACTCAAGGGCCTTTGTTATAATTGTGACAAAAAATATTTTCTTGGGCACAAGTGTAAGGAACAAAATCTTTTTATGACCATATCTGAGGATGTTTCTAAAGAAGAGGTCTAGGGTCCCCCTATGGCAGAGTCAACTAAACTCACTGACGTGAATCCACCCTCAAACCCCCCATAAGTTGAACTGGTCATTTCCCTGAATGCTCTCACTGGATTCTCTTCTCCCCAAACCATCAAAATCATTGGTTACATTAAGCATCGAAAGTTCAACATCCTTGTTGACATTGGAAGCACCCACAATTTTATTCATTGCTACATTGCCAAAGAAAATACTTGCTATATCCAAGAAGTCAACAACTTTCAAATCATGATTTCCAATGGTCGGTCCATGAAATGTTGGGGGAGTTGTGAAAATGTTCCTCTCCAAATTGGTTAGTACCAAATGAAATATAATATGTTTTCTATCGACATGGGTGGTTGTGACATTGTGTTGGGTGTTGAATGGTTAAGGAATTTGGGCCCCATTCTCATGGATTTTAAGGAATTAACCATGAAATTCAACCCAGAGGGCCAATACTGTAAGTTCCAAGGAATCACAATAGGTTCCCTTGAGATCATTAGTTCCCATCATGTGGAAAAGCTCCTGAAAAAAGGTCATTCCAGAATTATTGCACAACTCCATTCCATTCAAGCTATTGAGACACCTTTTGTGCCTCCTAACCTCCAATGCATCCTCTCCAAACATCAAGATATTTTTCTACTACCTAGGGACTTCCTCCTTATTGTGGTGTTCATGATCATTTTGTTTCCCTCGTACCTGACAACCTTCCTCCCAATGTTCATCCCTATCGTCATCCCTATTCCTAGAAAAATGAAATTGAGAAAATTATTCAAGAATTGCTCGTCGTAGACGTTATCCGTCCTAGTACTAGCCCCTATTTTTATCCTGTGGTCATGGTACTTAAGAAAGAAGGATCTTGGCGCATGTGTCCTGACTTTTGCGCCCTCAACAAACTCACCATCAAAGTCAAATTTCCCATTCCTATCATTCATGATCTCTTGGATGAATTAAGTGGTGCCCAGTTCTTTACTAAAGTTTATCTTTGTTATGGATACCTCCAGATACATATGAAAGAGGAAGACATTCCTAAGACCACCTTTTGAACACACGAGGTCCACTATGAGTTTTTTGTCATGCCCTTTGGCTTGTGTACTTCTCCCTCCACTTTCCAAAGCCTCATGAATCATGTCTTCCGTCCTTTCCTTTGTCATTTTTTCTTAGTTTTCTTTGATGATATTCTCATCTATAGTAAAACCTGGACAACCCATCTTGCTCATGTGGATCAAGTTCTTCATCTGCTCTTTTAGCACCAACTTTTCCTCAAACAATATAAATGTCCTTTTGGAGCATCGAAAGTTGAGTACTTGGGTCATATTGCTGGAAAAGCGGGTGTCAGGGTGGATCCTATGAAGATTAAAGCTATCCAGGATTTTCCTCACCCTAAGAATCTCAAAATCTTACTTGTTTTTTGGGGTTTAACAAGCTATTATCACAAGTTTGTTAATAATTATGGAAAGATTATAACGCCTCTCACTTCTCTCCTTAAAAAGAAATATTTTACTTAGACTCCAACAATTGTTCATTCCTTTCAAGCCTTGAAGGAAGCTATGTGCACCACTCCTGTCTTGGCCCTTCCTGACTTCAAAAAGACTTTTGTCCTGGAATGTGATGCTTTTGGGAGAGGAATTGGAGTATTCCTTATGCAATATGACCAGCCTTTGGCCTTTACCAACAAATAACTGTCAGAGAAACATTTGGGCCAATTAATCTATGAAAATGAAATATTGGCTATTTTGCATGCAGTGGATCTCTGGAAACCTTATCTATTGGGGAAACACTTCCAAATTAAGACAGATCATCAGATCCTCATGCATTTTCTGGAGCAACACCTTTTATCCCCAGGGTAACAAAAATGGGTGACTAAGATCTTTGGATATGATTATGAGATAATTTACAATAAAGGCAAAGACAATGTGGTTTTTGACTCTCTTTCAAGAAAATATGAATACGAAGGGTCCATTTTTTCCCTCTCCTTCATTGTACTAGATTGGGTCCAAGCTATTCGCCAGGAATGGCTGCAAGATCCCAAAATTTCGAGTTTGATCCAACAATTGCAAGACAATTCTCTAGTTTCCCTAGGGTACTCTTGGCACAATGATGAACTTCACTACAAAGGTCGTTTGTATTTAAGTAAATGGTCACAACTTGAATTCATGGTGCTTTTTGAGCTTCATGCTACACCCATAGCTGGGCACTCAGGGTTTACAAAAACCTATGACAAGGTCAAACATTATTTTATCTGGGTGTTGAAATATTGTAACTGCAAAGAGTATTCTAACTATTATTGATGTATTATTCATTAGATCAATCCCCTTTTGTGGATTGATAATGTTGGGTATTGTAAATGGCCAAATTCCTTTTTGCGGATTAATCAAACCGTAATTGTAATAGGCAGAATGAGAAGTCGGCCCCAGTATATATTAAAGGTGGTTTTAAACATCCATAATAAGAAGTTGGCCCTACCAGTGAAAATACACCTCCGTCCACATGTGCCAAATTGTATAAATAAAGAGGCTAGCACCTCATTTGGACACACACTCACTTGTTCATCAGAGCGCAAGTTCAGAGCTGTAGTTGGAGAAGAAGAAAGAGAGAGAGACGCACATTCTTGGGAGAGGAATTTATGTATTTGTTTGAGTTATCTCTTGGCATTGTATTGGCTATCTATACTAAGGAAGTTTTTGCTGGGTTTTCTCCCCCATGAGGGTTTCCTAGGATAAATGATGTGTCTCTTGTGATTGTGTATTTCTCAGTGATCCTATATATGCTATGGTTATCTAGTGAAATGAAAAGAAACCTAATAATATATTAAACCTTAACATGGTATCAGAGCTAAGCTAAAGACAACATCTTTCACAAGAGAACGAGAAAAACGTCATTGTTGTCGTACATGCAAATTAGGGATTTTTATTGAAGAATAATTTCATCCCCAAAACCATATAGAAAAGTGTGCCCTTCCTCAAGGATCACTTTGGCATCCTCAGTGCAAATTTTCAGTGGCTAGATCTCCTGGAAAGTGAAACCTTAGTTTACACAAAGTACCAGAAGTACTAGAAAACCAGAGTACCAGAAGTACCAGAAAACCAGAAGCACCGGTCCAGAAATCCGCTGAATAAGTCTGAAGGGGTAAATTTTGGATTCTCTGAAATCTAACCACACTAGGCTACTCGCCTCAGCCAAGGGCACCTCCTGGTAAGTTCAGAATTCGATTTTGAGCATTTTCATTTTTTGGTAATTTTCCTAGCTCCAGGTAAAAGATGTCTGCAAGCACTAAGATTGTTTACAAGCTAGAAGGTATGGAAAAATTCCGTTCCTAGAAATTTAGGATTGGACTCATTCTTGAAGAGAATGACCTAGAAATATTCGTTAAAGAAGAAGTACCAAAACCCATCGATGCTGCAGAGAAAGAAAAGCACCAAAAGGACACAATTAGGGCCAAAAGAATCATTGCAGATTCTATCAAAGATCACTTGATTCCTCAAGTGTCTTCAAAGAAGACTCCAAAAGAAATGTTTGATGCCCTAACTAGATTATATGAAGGAAAGAACATAAATTAGAAGATGAATCTAAGAACTCAACTCAAGAAGACAAGGATGCAGAAAGGAGAATCGATCTAGGAATACTTCTCCAGAATATTCCAATTCAAAGAACAACTAGAAGTAATTGGAGATACTATAGACGAAGATGAACTCATAATGACGACCCTTAATGGTCTCACAAGACCATGGGATGCATTCATCCAAACCAATTGTGCCAGAATGAAGAAACTAAAATTTGATAGTCTTTGGGAAGAATGTATTCAAGAAGAAACAAGAGTAGCTAACCCAGAATATTTACTATCAAGAGATGAAGATCAAGCCCTAGCTACTCACATTAAAGGAGGAAGAAATAAGTCTTACTTCTAGAAAGAAAATCATAAAGAGTCTTACCCCCAAAACAAATTCATGCATAAAGAATCTCAATCTAAGAGATTCCAGAAGAAAGGACAAAGAAAAGAAAGAGACTTCTCATCTTACCAATTCTACCATTGTGACAAGATAGGACATATTACAAGACATTTTCCAGCTAGACGAGAAGAATACAAGAGGAAAAATAAGAGGCACCATGCCCATGCAGTTGAAGATGAAGAGCCACCCACAAAGATGATAAGAGAACACATTGAATACTATGTCTTAATCTCGGCCCTCTCATGATCAATATCACCTGGAGAGGACACATGGCTCATTGATAGTGGTGCTTCCAAGCACATGACAGGTCAAAGAGATATTCTCTCTTGCCTTTCAGAAAATAATTTTTCTCGGAAAGTTACAGTTGGAGATGATTATCAATACCCTATCAAGGGAGTGGGAGAATCAAACTACAAGTTTAATTCAGGGACTCCAATGAAGATGAAGGATGTACACTATGTACTAGGTTTGATAAAGAACCTACTCTCCATATCATCTTTAGAAAAGAAAGGCTTCAGAATTGCCTTTATAGATGGAGAAGTTCTTATGTGGGATAAGGGTAAAACCATGAAAGAAGCAATCATCATTGGAAAGGAGGAAGGTGGCTTGTATAAGCTAAAGGGTCACACAGAAGCTGCCATGACCCATGCCATTGAGAATCCATGTGAACTGTGGCATAGAATATTAGACCACATCAACTACAAGGCATTACCGTATATATGCAAGGCAGTCACAGGTCTACCAGAACTCAAGGTTGACCATGAAGGTGTGTGCAATGGATGTGCACAAGGGAAGAATATCAAGAACCCTTTTCCGAAAAGAGACAATAAAGTAGAAGGAGTCTTAGAACTCATTCACTCATATGTGTGTGGTCCATTGCCATCATCCTCCATCAATGGGTATGTATACTATGTATCTTTTATTGATGATTATTCTCGTAAGACCTGGGTTTACTTTTTGAAATCAAAAGATGAAGTGTTCAGTAAACTGAAGGAATTCAAAACCTTGATAGAGAATATTTATGAAAGAAAGATCAAGATACTCAGGTTGGATAATGGAGGAGAAAACACCTCAAAGTAATTTGTAAACTATTACAAAGATGTCGGGATCAAGAGGGAGCTCACCACTCCCTACAATCCTCAACAAAATGGTTTAGTAGAAAGAAATAACATAACGATAATGGAAGCATTGAAGACCATGATCCATGATCAAGATCTTCCAATGTGCTTATGGGAAGAAGCATAAAAAACGACAGTATATGTACAAAACGGATTATCATATAGTGCACTTGGGTTCAAGACCCCTGAAGAGATGTTCTCCAGAAAGAATCCAGAAGTAAGCCATCTCAAAATATTTGGCTATCCAGTATTTTTACATATTCTGAAAGAGAAGAGAAACAAGATGGACCCTTCAGGAAAGAAGGGAATATTTGTTGGATACTGTGAGGTCTCCAATGCCTTCAGGGTTTATATACCAGGTCACCATCATATTAATATCAACAGAGATGTGACCTTTGATGAATATGAAACACTCAAGAAATCAAGAAGATGCCAGCTTGAAGAAGTATATGACGAGGAACTTGTAGTTCCCAGAGTTGTAGAAACAGTGAGGGAGGTTCCCAGAGTTAGAGAACCAGTAAGGGAAGTCATAGCTTCCCCTGATGAAGAAATTCTAGAAGATCATGACATAGTAGAATTTTAAGAACCTCCTCAGATGACGATCTCCCATAAGAGAAATCCTGTTTGGGATAGGGAGATTATTCAAGATGGAGATAATTATGGTCTTCCCGAAGGAACCACGAGACAGGTGAAGAGACCTAAGCCATTCTCCAGTTATATGGCTTTGATTTTTGATCTCCTAGAGAAGGTTCCTGTTGAAATTACTAAGACAACTGAGAGGGGGGGTGAATCAGTTGTTACTGTGCTTAAACAATGTTAAGTCTATTAAACCATTTTTAATCTTTCATCAAGTGACTATCAATTTTATACATCATATGGAAAACATATATAATGAGCATCAATCACACATAAGATATACAAAGAGACATATTTTAATGAGGAAACCCATATAGGGAGAAAACCTCTTTTTCTTCGAAATGATAGGCAGTCTTTTAAGTTCTGTCCATCATCTATGTTTGAGCACCAACTCAAAGTGAGGCTACTACCTTTGTTTTACAAGCTCCAACTTGTTGAGAGCACCAACTCTCTAGTTTCTCTAGCACCCACTAGAAGGAAGCACCAACTCCCTAAATATTCCAGCACCAAATGGATTTATACAAGCACCAACTTGTATACAGAAAACTCTGTGTTTTCCCGAGCACCACCCTGCCACCCTATTTTTCTAGCCACAACTAGATAGAAGATACAACTTCCAATATTCAAGCACCGACTTGAATATTAGAGGACCACAGTCCTCCCTAGAACCACCCTTCTTCCCTGATTATAAATAAGTGATTGACAAACAAACAATACAGGTATCTCAATTCTTACCCCTTCTTCACTGTTCTGCAGTTCTTCTCTGGTTCAAAAACTGTTCTACAATTCTACTTTGCGTCATGCTATTATGCTATTCTGCTCTTGCTTCTGTCTGTTCAATGACTGTTACACATCTCTGTGTTTTATCTCATGCTCTGCATATTGTAATTTTACCCTTCTTACAATTCATCTCATTTTTCTAGTTAGAACAACCAACCACACACAGTCCCTGCATGTCTCCTTTTATACACACCAGCCTCATCAGTTACACTTCGAATCTCCTTGGGCAAAGAAGAAAATATCTTAGCAACTGAATCGCTAATTGATCAAGAACCATGATTTGATTATGCTAATTGAAACGTAACTAAACAGTTAATCATGAAGATCAACAATAGCCCTTCGATCAGATGCTCAAATAACCAGTACCATTGGATTAAATCCGTAGGGTCTTGCGTTTATCCCATATGCCCACTGGCTGTGACCACGTGCCTAATCAAAATTCATTTCACATTTCTCATTTCGGAAATCCTATGTCGAAGGTTCTCGAAGCTCCAAGTTGCAATCCCCAAAATGGATCTTATCTCCACTAGCTTCTCCCTCTCACATGACCACTGGCGGTGACCACAACCTATACAAAAAGGCGTTTTCGCATTTTGCATTTCGGTAATCCAGAGATGAAGGGTATTGAATATTCATGTTACGATCTTCGAAAAGAGGCTTAGCTCCGCTAGCTCCTTCCTCTAGCTTTTGATGATGTGATCTTGTTTATGACCATGGGCCAATCCTTATCACGATTTCGCATATCGCGAGTTGGAAGGTTATAGAATTTCCTTCCTTTGACTTTCTAGTCAACGAGATTCCAATTGCTTGACATGTGTCCTCTACATCCAACATTCCATAGCATACCTCGATCCAAGGGTTCAAATCAACCCTCAATCCAACAGCTCAGATCATTTTGGGATATTGCATATCGCAAGTTGCCACACCATGCTCTGTTGACTCCTCTAAAGTGTAGGTCAACGAAATTCCAAACGCTTGCCACGTGTCCTATGAATCCAACGATCAGGATTGTTATTGCGATTTCACATATTGTGAGTTCGAGGGGTTAGAGAACCTCCTTCCTTTGGATTTCTCAATCTGTGAAACTCTGAAACGAAACATTTGTCATGCTCTAACTATTTTCCATGTGTCATTCTTGGATCAATGGTCCTCCTTCTTTCGGTACTTTCTAAGCCCGCTTCATCTTGTACTTAAAGATCATCTTCCTTCTTCTGGATCCAATGATGGTCGGTATTCGCACTCAGATCTGACACCTGAGATCCATTCTCCTCTTCTTTGCGCTCCTCTAGTCTTCATTCAGATCTGACAGTCATCAAAAATTTTGAATGGGATCCAACGATCATTGTTGCTCCTCCTCCTAAGCTTACACTATTGATATTTCCATTCCATCATTGTCATTGTGCTGCTGATCGTGATCTTTGCCATCCATGAAAAACATGCATACTCTGCCTTTGTCTGAAAAACATGCCAACAATATCCCCCTTTGGCATTGATGGAAACCCCTTGAAACCTCTTGAAGAACATTTAATTCTATCATTGTAGCACCTTAAAATTACCACACTTTCTCCCCCTTTGACATCAATGTCAAAGAAGAAGCATGTTCCCCCTAAGCTGTTGTAGTACATACTCCTCCTATCAACTATGAGCAGCTTATAAATATAACAGATATTCAATAAGTACTCCCCCTGACCATGTGAACAGATTAGACGAAAGAAGTTATAACCCCCAACTTTTGACGAAGATATCCAAAAGGGGTCACTGCTAACGGTTTAGTAAAGATATCAGATATTTGTTTTGTGGAAGGAATATAATTCAAGTGAACAATTCTTTTTGTAACTTGTTCTATGAGAAAATGGTACTTTATTGGTATGTGCTTGGATTTTGAATGAAGTACAGGATTCTTAGAGAGACGGATGGCATTAGTGTTATCACAATGAAGTGGAATAGGATTAGTGTAAGTTACCTGCAAATCTGCAAGAGTTTGTATCATCCATAAAATTTGTGTGCAGCAAGTAGCAACAACAATGTATTCTTCCTCTGTAGTTGATAATGAAATGGATCCTTGTTTTTTACTAAGCCATGCTACTAATGAGTCACCCGGGAAGAATGATCCTCCACTGGTGCTTTTCCTCTCATCAACACAGTTTTCCCAATCAACATATGAATAAGAAGTTAACTGAAAGTTCTGATTTCTGGGATACCATTGACCATATGTCATTGTTCCCTTCAAGTATTTGAATATTCTTTTGAAAACTACTAAATGACTTTGTTTAGGAGATTATTGATAACGACCTACCATTCCGACAGCTTGCATTATATCAGGACAAGATGCTGTGATGTACAAAAGACTGCCTATCATTGACCGATATGTTCTTTGATCAACATCAGGTGAAATATCATCTTTACTGAGCTTGCAACCAACCACCATTGGTGTACTAACAGATGAAGAATCTTCCATCTAAAATTTCTTCAACATCTCTTTCAAATATTTTTCTTGAGAGATAAATATTCCTACAGAACTCTGTTTTACTTGTAAGCCAAGAAAGTATGATAGTTCTCCTATCATGGACATCTCAAACTCTGTTTTCATAGAGTTAGAAAACCACTGGACATAGGGTTCATTAGTACATCAAAAAAATATATAATCTACATAAACCAAAACAACTAGTAAATTATCACCTTCAGACTTAATGTAGAGATTGTTGTCAACAATACCTTTCTTGAATCCTTTGTCTTGTAAGAATTTGTCCAGTCTATAATACCAAGCTCGTGGTGCTTGTCTCAGTCCATATAGAGCCTTCTTCAACTTGTAGACATAGTTAGGATTATCTGTCAATGAGAATCCTTCAGGTTGCTCCATATATACTTCTTCCTCTAGATCTCCATTAAGAAATGCTAACTTAACATCCATCTGATACACTTTAAAGTTCTTATGACATGAGTATGCAAGAAACATTCTGATAGCTTCCAATCTTTCCATTGGTGCAAAAGTTTCATCAAAATCCTGACCTTCAACTTGTGCATACCCTTTACAAACCAATCTGGCTTTATTTCTAACAACTTGTGCTTTTTCATTCATTTTATTTTTGAACGCCCATTTGGAACCTATTACATTCTTGTCTTCGGGTCTAGGAACAAGCTCCCAAGTATTGTTCTTCTCAATCTGATCAAGCTCTTCATTCATAGATCTAATCCAATCATCATGCTGGCTGGCTTCATCAAAATTTTTAGGTTTAGCCATAGATAAAAAAGCAACATGGGATTGTTCTGAGTCTTCAATCAATTTCCTTCTTGTCTGAACTCCTTTATTTATATCTCCAATTATCTGATTTTCAGGATGATTCTTTCTAACAATTCTGAGAGGTGATTTTTCTTATTTCTGGTGATTTGTGTCAGTTGGAGTATTCGTATCTTTATCTGATTCAAATTCTTGTCGTTCTGATCCTTGGACTTGTTCATCCTCGTTTTCAATTATATCTTTTTTGCTTGGTTCAACATTTCTTACATTTCCTATTGGGATTTCTTCATCAAATTTTATGTCAATACAATCAACCAATTTATGCAGCCTCTTATTGTAGCATCTGTAACCTTTACTATTTGTAGCATAACCTAAGAATATACCTTCATCAACCCTATCATCATATTTGCCAATATTTTCATCATTATTCTTGATATAACATTTACTCCCAAAGTCTTTAAAATGCTTGATTGAAGTAGGTCTTCCAAACCATAATTCATAAGGAGTCTTGTCACTGTGTGGACTGAGATGAGCTTTGCTTAGAATATGAACAGTTGTATGTATTGCTTCCACCCAATATGTCTGAGCAATATTTTTTTCATTCATCATTGATCTTTCCATTTGCTGTACTGATCTATTATGCCTCTCAACAACTCCATTTTGTTGTGGAGTCCTTGGGATTGTGTACTCTCTTTTGATCCCATGTTTATCATAGAAATCTTTGAAGTTCCATGAGCTAAACTCTCCTCCTCCAATATTTTTTTCATTCATCATTGATCTTGCCATTTGCTGTATTGATCTATTTTGCCTCTCAACAACTCCATTTTGCTGTGGAGTCCTTGGGATTGTGTACTCTCTTTTGATCCCATGTTTATCATAGAACTCTTTGAACTTCCATGAGATAAACTCTCCTCCTCTATTAGACCTTACTGCCTTCAATCTTTTTCCTATTTGATTCTCAGTCAGAGCCTTAAACACTTTGAATTTTTCAAATGTTTTAGTTTTTTTCTTTCAGAAAGGCAACCCATGTTAATCTAGAATAATCATCAATAATCAACATAAAATAGTTTTCTTTTCCTGTACCTTCTTTTCTTGATGGTCCACATAAATCCATATGTACTAACTGGAGAGGTTTTTCTGTTGAAGGAAAGTTTTTAGATTTGAACTTTGTCCGAGTAAGCTTTCCTATCTGGCATGGTTTACAAACAGAATCATATGGCTTTGATATCTTTGGAAGATCCTTTACTGCCCCACTGTTTTTGAGTTTGATTATATGATCAAAATTTAAGTGTCCAAGTCTCCTATGCCATAGCCAACTTTC
>ML840230.1:4706-28775 GCA_009831015.1 Picea engelmannii | reverse complement strand
TAGAAATCGTGTATTACTGTATCTTTGTGTTTATGGTTGCATCTCTGATATATTTCTGTTATATTACTGGATATACGCGATATCTCTGTGCATTTCTTTATTATATCTCCGCTCTCATTTCGTGCCGAAAATAATCCGGATCACATTCTAACCTTCCACAAGGAAAAATTTGTTCCATCAAATAGAGGAGGCTTAGTAGCTAAAGTCCCTTCATGACTTGTCATGTTTAAGCTTACAAATCTACCTTTGAATAAAAGGAACCTGCTCTAATACCAATTGTTGAAATTACTAAGACAATTGAGAGCGGGGGTGAATCAGTTGTTACTGTGCTTAAACAATTTTAAGTCTATTAAGCCATTTTTAATATTTCATCAAGTGACCATCAATATTATACATCATACGGACAACATAAATAATGAACATCAATCACACATAAGATATACACAGAGACATATTTTCATGAGGAAACCCATAAAGCGAGAAAACCTCTTCTTCTTCGAAATGATAGGCAGTCTTTTAAGTTATATCCATCATCTATGTTTGAGCACCAACTCAAAGTGAGGCTACTACCTCTATTTTACAAGCTCCAACTTGTTGAGAGCACCAACTCTCTGGTTTCTCTAGCACCCACTAAAAGGAAGCACCAACTCCCTAAATATTCCAGCACCAACTAGATTTATACAAGCACCAACCTGTATACATAAAACTTTGTGTTTTCCCGAGCACCACTCTGCCAGCCTATTTTTCTAGCCACAACTAGATAGAAGATACAACTTCCAATATTCAAGCACCGAATTGAATATCGAAGGACCACAGTCCTCCCTAGCACCACCCTTCCTCCTTGATTATAAATAAGTGATTGACAAATAAACAATACAGGTATCTCAATTCTTACCCCCTCTTCACTATTCTGCAGTTCTTCTCTGGTTCAAAAACTGTTCTGCAATTTTGCTCTGCTTCATGCTATTCTACTATTCTACTCTTGCTTCTGTCTGTTCAATGACTGTTACTCATCTCTGTGTTTTATCTCATGCTCTGCATACTGTAATTTTACCCTTCTGACAGTTCATCTCATTTTTCTGGTTAGAACAACCAACCACACATAGTCGCTACATGTCTCCTTTTATACACACCAACCTCATCAGTTACACTTCGAATCTCCTTGGGCAAAGAAGAAACATCTCAGCAACCAAATTGCTAATCGATCAAGAACCATGATTCAATTATGCTAACTGAAACATAACTGAATAGTTAATCATGAAGATTAATAGTAGCCCTTCGATCAGATGGTCAAATAACCAACACCATTGGATTAAATCCACAGGGTCTTGCGTTTATCCCATATGTCCACTGACTGTGACCACAGGCCTAATCAAAATGCGTTTCACATTTCTCATTTTGGCAATCCTATGTCGAAGGGTCTTGATGCTCCAAGTTGTGATCCCTGAAATGGAGCTTAGCTCCGCTAGCTCCTCCCTCTCACATGACCACTGGCGGTGACCACAGCCTATACAAAAAGGTGTTTTCGCATTTCGCATTTCGCATTTCGGTAATCCAGAGATGAAGGGTCTTGACTCTTCATGTTGCGATCTCCGAAAAGAGGCTTAGCTCCGCTAGCTCCTTCCTCTAGCCTTTGATGATGTGACCTTGTCTATGACCATGGGCCAGTCCTTATTGCGATTTCTCATATCACGAGTTGGAAGGTTATAGGACTTCCTTCCTTTGACTTTCCAGTCAGCGAGATGCCAATCGCTCACCATGTGTCCTCTGCATCCAACGTTCTAGAGCATACCTTGATCCAAGGGTTCATATCAACCCTCAGTCTGACAGCTTAGATTATTTTGGGATATCCCATATCGCAAGTTCCCACACCATGCTTCGTTGACTCCTCCAATGTGTAGGTCAGCGAAATTCCAATCGCTTTCCACGTGTCCTATGAATCCAACGGTCAAGATTGTTATCGCAATTTCGCATATTGCAAGTTCGAGGGGTTAGAGAACCTCTTTTCTTTGGATTTCCCGATCTGTGAAACTCCGAAACGAAACCTTTGTTGTGCTTTGACTGTTTTCCACATGTCCTTCTTGGATCAACGATCCTCCTGCTTTCAAGACTTTCTAAGCCTGCTTCATCCTGTAATTAAAGATCGTGCTCCTTCTTCTGGATCCGATGATGGTTGGTCTTCGCACTCAAATTTGACGCCTCAGATCTGTTCTCCTCTTCTGTGCGCTCCTCCAGTATTAATTTGGATCTAACGGTCATCGGGGATTCTGAATGGGATCCAACGATCATTGTTTCTCCTCCTCCTGAGCTAACACTGTTGATCTTTCCATTCCGTCATTGTCGCTGTGCTACTGATCGTGATCTTTGCCATAAATGACAAACATGCATACTCAGCCTTTGTCTGAAAAACATGCCAACAGATCCTACCTGCTTTGAAGAATCCATTCAGAAGAAAGAATGGGCAGATGCCATGATAGAAGAATACCAATCCATAATAAAGAATGATGTATGGGAAATAGTTCCCAGATCGAAGATCAAGGATGTGGTATCTTCCAAATGGATTTTCAAAATAAAACATGTTGCTAATGGAAGTATTGAGAAGTATAAAGCAAGGTTTGTCGCTCGTGGATTTTTTTCTCAAAAGGAAGGCATTGACTATAAAGATATGTTCGCTCCTGTAGCTAGATACACTTCGATCAGAACCATCATAGCCCTTGCAGCTAAGATGAAGTGGAAGTTACACCAGATGGACGTAAAGATGGTGTCATCGAAGAAGAAGTGTATATAGAAAAACCTCAAGGATTTGAAGTTGAAGATAGGAGGACTCATGTATGCAAGTTGAAAAAGGCTCTGTACGGGTTGAAGCAAGTTTCTAGAGCTTGGTATGGAAGGATAGACAGTTTTTTGATGAGCTTGGGCTTTACCAAGAGTAAAGTTGATTCTAACCTCTACTTCAATGTTATGAATGATGAGCCGGTGATATTGTTGTTGTATGTGGATGACTTATTCTTAACTGGAGAATAAAATCTCATCACTGAATGTAAGAAGAATCTTGTTGCAGGATTTGAGATGAAAGACCTTGTCCTAATGCATTATTTCTTAGGTCTTGAGGTATGGCATAGCCCAGAGAGAATCTTCCTAAACCAAGGGAAGTATGCAGTTGAAATCCTGAAGATATTTGATATGTTGGAGTGCAATTCCATGAATACACCCATGGAAATGAAGTTGAAGCTTCTGGTCGACACTTCCTCAGAATTGATTGATGCCACGCTATATAGACAAATCATTGGATCACTATTGTATATGACAAACACCAAACCAAATATTTGTTTTTCCGTGAACACCTTAAGTCAGTTTCTAGTAGAACCCAAACATGTTCATCTAGTCGCTGCAAAACATGTGATGAGGTACCTTAAGGGTACATTAGATTGTGGTCTCAGTTATGATGGAGATCATGACTTCAGACTGAGTGGGTACACTGATTCAGATTGGGTTGGAAGTGTCTCTAATAGGAAGAGCACTTCAGGATGTTGTTTCAGTTTGGGATCAGCCATGATCTCATGGTAGAGTAGGAAACAATCAAGCATTGCTCTCAGTACAATGGAAGCAAAATATATTCCTGTGTGTTCTACCAGTTGTGAATCCATATGGCTTTGTAAGTTGTTGACTGGTCTATTCGACCTAGAGATGAAAGAAACCATGATCCTATGTGATAACTAGATCTGTATAAAGATGACAGTGAATCATGTATTTCATGACAAGTCAAAACACATAGAGATCTGATATCATTACATCTGTGACATGGTGCAGAGAGAAGCCATAAAGTTCCAATATGTTGGCACGGATGAACAGGTTGTTGATGTGTTGACCAAGCCTCTATCTTGTGTAAAGTTTAAGCACTTTCAAGATAAGCTTGGTATAGTCCGAAAGGACCTCCCTCGAAAGGGGGAGTAGTGTTGTGTTGCCAGTTTAATTATTGTGTTGTGATTCCATCTTAATTGTTGTGTGGTGTTTCCAGCTTAATTGTTGTGTTATCATTCTAGCTTAATTGTTGTGTGGTGTTTCCAACTTAATTGTTGTGTTGTGATTCCATCTTAATTGTTGTGTGGTTTTTCCAGCTTAATTATTGTGTTGTGATTCGAGCTTAATTGTTGTGTGGTGTTGCTAGCTTAATTGTCGTGTTGTGATTCCAGCTTAATTGTTGTGTGGTGTTGTTAGCTTAATTGCTATGTTGTGATTCCAACTTAATTGTTGTGTGGTGTTTCCATCTTAATTGTTGTGTTGTGATTCTAGCTTAATTGTAGTGTGGTATTGCCAGCTTAATTGCTATGATGATGTGCCAGCTTAATTGTTATGATGATGTGCCAGCTTAATTGTTGTGATGATGTGCCAGCCTCGTGTTGTGATGATGTGCCAGCCTCATGCTGTGATGATGATGCATTAGTTTCATACTAATCCATGTTGATGCAGATGATGATATCATTCTAGCTCTCCATTGTGAATGACGATGTTGATGATGAGAAAAATTTTGGATGATTTATAAATACGCCAGTCAATGTTCCAAGATGTTGTTGATGATGTTGTCTTCTCTCTCACCTGATGTTGTTGTAGAATACCCTTGTTGTTAAGGGGGAGTGTTGAAATATTGTAACTGCAAAGAGTATTCTAATTATTATTGATGTATTATTCATTAGATCAATCCCCTTTTGCGGATTGATCATGTCGGGTATTTTAAATGACCAAATCCCCTTTTGCGGATTGGTCAAACCCTAATTGTAATAGGCAAAATCAGAAGTCAGACCCATAATATATTAAAGGTGGTTATAACCACCCAGAATAAGAAGTCGACCTTGCCAGTGAAAAGACACCTCCGTCCACACGTGCTAGATTGTATAAATAAAGAGGCTAGTGCCTCATTTGGACACACACTCACGTGTTCATCAGAGTGCAAGTTCGGAGCTATAGTTGGAGAAGAAGAAAGAGAGAGAGAGAGGCACATTCTTGGGAGAGGACTTTCTGTATTTGTTTGAGTTATCTCTTCGCATTGTATTGGCTATCTATGTTAAGGAAGTTTTTTCTAGGTTTTCTCCCTCATGAGGGTTTCCTAGGATAAATGATGTGTCTCTTATGATTGTGTATTTCTCAGTGATCCTATTTATGCTATGGTTATCTAGTGAAATGAAAAGAAACCTAATAATAGCTTAAACCTTAACACTAGGATGGTATGAAACAAGATGTTCGCACTTTTGTGGTGGAATATGATTTATGCCAATGCAACAAGGGAGAAATAGTCAAATCCCTAGGCACACTACAATCATTTTTGATCCCACCGACTATTTGGAGGGATATCTCTATGGATTTCATTGTTGACTTACCTAAATAAGGAAATAAGTCAGTCATCATGGTGGTAGTTGATCATCTTTCCAAGTATGCTCATTCTTGTTCTCTTCAACACCCATTCACCGCCTCCATTGTGGCTCAAGTTTTCATGCATCATATCTTCAAGCTTCATGGCATGCCTCATTCTATTGTTTTTTACGGAGATCCCACTTTCACAAACAATTTTTGGCAAGAATTGTTCATGCTACAAGGCACACAATTACATCTCAACACGGCCTATCATCCCTAGACTGATGGTCAAACTAAAGTTGTCAACAAGTGTATGGAAACATATTTGAGGTGTTTTGCATCTGAATGGAAAAATCAATGGGCTCAATGGTTACCCCTAGCTGAATAGTGGTACAACACTTCTTACCATACAACTACTCGCATGAATCCTTTTGAAGCAATGTATGGACAAAAGAAACCTTCGTTTCTATCATACATGCATGGTTTCTCGAAGGTCCAGATGGTTGATCAAATTCTTACAGTTCGAGAGGCTATTCTTCATACCCTCAAAGAGAATTTGGTGATGGCTCAGAATCGAATGAAGCAATAAGAAGATCAAGGTCGTTCAAAAAGTCAATTTGTTGAATGGGACTAGGTGTTTCTTTGAATGCAACCTTTTAAGTAGACTTCACTCAAGGATGACCATTGCCATAATTTGACACCCAAATTTTATGGTCCTTATACATCTCTCAAGAACATGGGAAAGGTGGCCTATCAGTTAGCTTTGCCCAGTCATTCTAAGCTCCATATTGTTTTTCATGTCTCCTGCTTAAAGAAGGTGATTGAAACTAAGTGCCAAACTCAAACCAGTCTTCCCAAGTTGGATGAAGAAGGCTCCATCTCGTTGCATCCACAAGCAGTCTTGACCAACGTGAGCGTCATCTCCGTTAGCGCACCATCAAGGAAGTGTTAGTACATTGGAAAGATACAACTCCAACTGATGACACCTGGGAGCCAACTACCATTCTGCAACAATTTCCTCATCTCAAGCCTTGAGGACAAGGTTTTTTTTAAGGGGGAGGGCATGTTAGGGACCTAACCTTCCTAACCCCTCACATAGGTAGAATAATACATTTTCCATGTAATAAAGACCAATATTAATAAGGCCTAGTAATAAGGAAGAATAAGTCAAATGTAAGAAGACCTAATAGAAGCTTCTGCTTCTAGAAGATCTTCTTCTAGATTGTTCTTTTGATAGATAGATTTAGTATATAAATATTTTCCAAGGGCATGAGAAGTTTTGTCTTGAGAATTATTGTAATAGAGAGTTGCTTTGCTTAAGGTTTCCCCCTCAAAGAGGAAAGTGAACATTGTTTCCTATCAATAAAGGTATTATTTTGACATTTTGGTTTCATCTATTATGTTGTTCCATTGTTATTCTCTACAATATTTTTGTTTTCAACTATTATAATAGCTTTGGTACCTTATAGGGTATTTGTGGCATTGCCAAGACGCTCACGTACCTCTCCTATTTGATCACCTCTGCACATATTCTTGCTTATGGGTTCGAGCAATGGTCACAGATCCTCCTCTACAAGGTTCAATACCTTATCAAACAAACTAAACTTATGTCCCCTACACATGAGTTCACCTCCAACACACAATTCACGTAGTGCATGAATTGACCAGTGCTCATTTCTCTTAATATTTCAACATTTCAGTCCATAAGTGGTGGGGCATTGTCTTGTGGATTTACATTTGGATTTCCTAATTTTAGGATTAGTTTTTTTTTCTATCGTTTATCACCACTACAATGGAATATTAAAAAAAATCATAAAAAGCCAATATTGTCAAATATCTTTCAATAATATATGTTAAAAAAAAATCCACTTGCAAACATTCTAAAATAATATATGTTAAAAAAAAATCCACTTGCAAACATTCTAATTTAATGGCATTTCCTCTAGAAATCCAAAACAAAATCCAATTGCAAACGATGTCTTAGATTCTAATTTAATGGAAAGTCCCCTCGTTTTTTCAAAACAGTGTGTTTTAAAATTGTGTTGTATCTCCTCTCATAATTTGTCAAAATAAAGGTAGTGTTTGTAAGAGAAAGGGTTGGTTTGTCAAGATAAAAACAATGGATAGAGGGCATTTGCAATTGAAACGTGTTTCATTTGAAGGACGCGAATAAAGGGATTAATAAACCAAATGTTAATATTAAAAATTTAGTTAAAAACAAAAAAAAAAATGTTCAATTTTTACCCTTACTTAGAATACATCAACAAATTTTAAAAACCACAACTTTGTAATGTCCAAATTTTGGTTATGTTTTGCCTTAATAGCCGGGAACAAGGATGGAGTTAAAAAATGAAACACAGCAATAAAGAGGATGGACCAGATGTCGAGAAAACACATGGCTATACTTTTTTATATTAAAGTAATTCATGTAATACACATATATTCTCCCACATACAAAAGTTTTGAACATTTCGTTTTCATATCCATCTTCATCTTCATGGTTCTTCCCTATTTATGTGTCTGCCTTTATAGATCAATAATTTTATTGCACATGAATATCAAATCAACGATATTCAATCTTTGATTTTTTTTTTATGGTCCACCTCCACCTATACATAGTATCCCCTAAATCCTCGTCATTCCGAAAGTTAGGCCACTAATAATTTTAGTATGGTTATAATATGCAATGTTTCGACTATATTAAGAATGGCCCATATTCTTTTATTGAAAAGAAAACTCACATCATAGTGTTTTAACATCATGATATTAAGATGGCCTATAGTACTTATGATATTTAATGAGTTATGATATTTAATGAGTCCAAGGAGAAATTTCTTTTTCTATTTAAAATAGTTAATAATTACGTTTGAGTATCAAACACACAAAGGGAAATCACATTTTACTTTTTAATTAGTTAATAATTAATTTATAGGTTCAAGTGATTGTTACAATCCATACATTTTTTATTATCGTGTTTGCCAAAGTATAATACACTTGGTAGCACATATACTTGTTAATATAATGTTCATTAATTCTATTTTAATGAATAATTTGATAGTCAAAGTTTTATCAAAGCTCTAAAATGACCAACTTTCCATTTTTAGAAGGATTAATATACCAAACTCATTTTTGATCATTATAATGGTTAATAAATATGTTTTTAATTAATATAATGTTCATTAATTCTATTTTAATGAATAATTTGATAGTCAAAGTTTTATCAAGCTCTAAAATGGATCAATTTTCCATTTTTAGAAGGATTAATATACCAAACTCATTTTTGATCATTATAATGGTTAATAAATATGTTTTTAATGAATCATTTGATAGCCATGAGAGGATGGGAAGGGAAGTTTATCAAAGGTCTAAAATGCATTAATTTTCGTCTAAAATGCATTAATTTTCCATTTTTTAAGGATAAAATATCATTCGACATTCCTTGGAAAATATAGATTTGTCTACTTTTTAAGGATTAAAATATTAAATTCATTTGATAATCTTTGGAAAATATAGATTTTGATAAAATTAAGGTAATTAAATTTTATGGTGCAATTACTTTCATTTCATAATACTTGGAAGATATATATTTTGATAAAGTTAGAGTAATCATGGTGAGCAAATTTTGTGTTGCAATTACTTTTGTAGTTTTGTTGTATGAAACTTGGGTTAGTGAAGTTGGCATGGTTATATCAGTACAAGTTGTCATGGAATCAATTGAAACAAACCTAACTTAACAAAAAATAGTGTTGTGGTTATGTTGAGCAAACCACACAGTGATCCATCTCAATGGAAAAGGCATTATACATCTAAAGCACCATGCTTCAAGTACTATTGTCATAGTTATTCAAATATTGAAATTCTTTGAAATTATCATGTGTACATACAAACTTGGTAGTATTTTGTAGTGATGATGGAAAGTTTATCAGAAGTCTAAAATGCACTAACTTTCCATTTTTAAGGATTAATATACCAAACTTATTTGACAATCCTTTGAAGATATAGGTTTTGATAAAGCTAGGGGTAATCGTGGCGAGTAAATTTTATGTTGCAATAACTTTTGTAAGTTTTGTTGTATAAAACTTGGGTTAGTGAAGTGACACTAGACATCTATTTAGTATGGTTATCCCAATACAAGTTGTCATGGAATCAATGCAAACAAGCCTAACTTAACCAAATATAGTATTGTGGTTATGTTGAGTAACCACACAATGATCCATCTCAATGGAAAAGGCATTATACATCTATAAAACACTATGCTTCAAGCATTATTGCCATAGTTACCCACATATTGAAATTCTTTGTAATTCTTGTGTGTACATACACACTTGGTATTATTTTGTAGTAAACATTGCCATGTCCCTAGGTTGCTTGTTGATCCGAAAATCCTTAAATGTTAAACTATTTCTTAAGTACATATAAACATCCAAAGTGATTCGAAATATATGATCGCTTTGACTATTTGGAAATAATACAAATTTACTTATCCAAAATTCATTAAACTGATGAATAACTTGCAAGAAACTAGGTGAAATAAAACAACAATAATAAAATACATTACACAAGTTTGTTAACGAAATTCACCCATCATGGGCTATGTCTTCGGGTCCACTTCCAATTGAGAGACTGCTTTATTAATGCTCAAATGATCGATACAATAATGACTCTAACTTGTGTTCTTACAATGACATTCTTATTTGTTTCTCAAACTCAAGAAAAGAGATCACCATCGAATTCCTCTCGAAATTCTAAGAAAAATGAGCATAAACACCCTATAATTTCCTCAAGTAACCCTATGGCTCTCAAAAGGATGCATACGTGAAATCTTAGAACCTTTTGGGCACGAATTTCAATGCAAGTAATTCACTCTTGGCACCCACTTCTAGGTGTCAGCACCAAGTATGTGTGTGACATTGATTTATATAGGGGAGGTTGGGGAGTCAAACCCCACCCGACCCTCCTTTATTCTTGTATTGGCATGGATATAGGTTAAATAAAGTGTGGTTTGGTTTTTTTAACCGGAATTTCTTGTAGCATAATGGTAGAAGTTATGTTGTTAAGTTTGTTGGGGTTAGTCTGGAGGTCACGGGGTTGACCCCAATTGACTCCCCATTTTGGAATTAACCATATAACAAATTTAAATATATTATGTCCCATTGCGTTTAATAAGACTTATAGTAGCGGAGTTGGTTCATGTGATTAGTTGGAGACATTTGGTTGTTCCAGCTAGGTCGGAGGTTCAAACCCTACCGAGCCAACAAATTTTTATTCTCCTTATCCATCATTGGCCAATCATAGAGTGCCACGTGGCACTCTTTGATTGGTCCACATCATTGCCACTGCACACATTGCCACATCACTTGATGACTATACCTATATGATTCTACGTGTCACTATATGGCTTGCTGATTGCGTTGCCATTATACCTTCCATGTAACTATATGACTTGCCACGTGTCACCCTTTTAGTGGTGCCATGTGGACCATATGCTTTGCCACATCATCATATGGATGAAACATGGTGATCTGTCACTGGTCCATTTAGATGTTGATCTATCCAAATCCAGGTGACACATGGTAGCCCCTGTTAGGATATTTAGACACTTAGGAGTTAGTTAAGATCTACTTGGTCTAATGTGTTGTTAGGTAAAAGTGTGTTTCTTAGTGTGTTTCTTTAGTATGAATTAGTATACATTGTAGTTAGGAAATCCGATGGTCACGATATGTTCCCGACATAGAGTGATCTGACGGTTCATACTCTTCTAGATCTTAACGGCCATTGATCTATGGCTTAAACACCTGATTGGTCCATGATCTCTATTTAAAGAGAATGGAGGGTCATTTGTTGATGATTGATTGTGAGAACTCTCTTGTAAAATCTCTCTGCAATCTTTTTATTTTATATTAATAAACTGCTCCAAGTGGCCGTGTTGGTTGGGGCTGTGGATGTTTCCCCATAGGGGTTTTACCACGTGAAAACATCGATGTGTTTATATTTGATCTGGTTATGTGAGTGGTTACTTAAGGTGTTCACCCTCTGTTGGAATATCTATTTTGTCGAACATGGTATCAGAGGCTTGGTCCAGGTTCAATTCCCTCGAGTTACGTTGGAGGGGGGTGTTGGACTAACCGTCGCATCTCTCATGGACTAACCTCCATGGTGGGAACATGGGACTAACCTCCCACTCAAGGTGATGTTGTTGGTTTGGAAGTTCGCTAAAAACTGTGGGTTTTAGTGTAATGGAAAACCTTAACATGGTATCAGAGAATGTTTGAAGACCCGCTCCTATTATAGATCAAGATCGTGAAGCCAAGTTTCCTCATATCCATTTTATGTCATTTATGTACATTTCTAGGTTGAGAGGACCATTCCATAGAGTCTGGAGCACTCGTTTCATTCAGGAACACTTTTCGTTTCACTCGAAAAGGTTTATGTTTTCCCAAGATATGACCATTATAGTCAGATCCGGAGGTATAAATTTTGAATATGCATTTAATTTTTTTTTTGCAAAGTAGTATTTTGGTTTTGTATTATTTATTTCCACGTTTCTACTCTTTTAGATCTGTGTATGCTCTTTTCCCCATGCCCTGTGCGATCTCGACAAATTAGAAACATATTGGAAAAGGTGCATCTTCCGGGTAAGCTAACCAAGATCTAACCCTTGTTGTCATCGAGAAGCGAAATTTTTTTCTTGTGTGAAAAGAGATTTTTTTTAGCATGCTCTCCAAGGCCATCTTCCAACACAACAACAACAACACCCACAATCCTCCTTCTAAGCATTACAATATGTTTTTCTAGATCATTTGGTTAAAAGCTTTCTTATTAAATAAGAAGTCTTGAGTTCAAGTTTCTCTTTTGTTACTATTTTTTGAAAAAGTTCATGATAAAATTGTAAAGTGTATTTCACTTCAAGTATAAAAGTGAATCACTATAAGAAGCTTTAATATTTTATTTTAGAGTTATTTATTTTGCATGCAACTTTTCTTTTATAAAGTAACTTCATTGTAAAAGTGATCCCCACTTCTCTTTATAAAAGTGGGTCACTTCATAAAGAAACTTATAGTATCATATGGTCATTTGGTTACCATTTATGCCTTTTTTTAAAAGGGCATACCTCTCACATATGAAGTCTATTTTCAGTGTTGTTCTTTTTAAAACATCATAAATTTTCAAGCTCTTTCCATCTAGATCATCAGTTTCAGTTTTTAAATCCATATTATATGCATATTTAATATGGCTTCTACAAGTAATCTCTTTCTTACCAGCACCAACTACTTCCAATGGAAATCTCATATGAAAGATTTATTAAGAAGTAAAGGCTTGTACCGGATTACCTTGGGAAAGGAAACAACACCCACTAATTATGATATGAAAGTGAAATGGGCCAATAGGAGTGACGAAGCACATGGACTAACCAAAATGTCCATCTCTCCTGATTTAAGGTACCACCTTCAAAAAATTGATGACCCGGAAGAAGATTGGGAAAAGATTGAATCTGTGTTTGGTAAACTCAATATTATTCAAGCACAACAATTAGAAAATTAAGTACTGCCCTTGATTCCAAGTGAATTTTCTTGCCTTGGAGACTATCTATCTAATTTTAAAACACTCCGAATTTTATGCGAAGAATGTAAGATAAAAATGGAGGAAGAGTGTTTCATCTATCTTATTCTTTCTAAGCTAGGAAGTGCATATTCTATGTTTGTATCTACCTTTTATGACATGAGAGAGACTCTAGGGAAAGCTTATGAAAAACCCACTCTTGAGTCCTTTTGTGTTGCTTTGATTAGAGAGGAAGATAAGCTTGTACAACTTGGAGTGATCAACACTGCAGGTACCTCCAACAAATCCTTAGTTGCCCAGCAGAAAGATAAACCCAAGTATCCCAAGAAGCAATATCCTCGCTACAAAAACAAGCAACATAAGGGTCCCAAACCCGCTTAGACATCTTCAACTCCTAATGGTGACAAAGGATAAAAATATAGAAATAAGAAGACTTACATACATTGCAACTTTTGTGATAAAGATGTTCATGATGAGTCTAAATGTTTCAAGAAGATGCCAGCTTTAGAAGCAACAATGAAGAAGAACAACATCAATATTGATTCTACTTCTTCTTCTTCTTCTTCTCATGGACTTGTACTTTCCGCTTCTGGTTTCTCCTTCAACATAGCTTCTACTTCTTCTTCTGATGAGTGGCTTATTAATTCAAGAGCATCTTATCATATGGCTAAGGATAAAGCCATATTTTCTGCCCTAAATGAATGTAACACCAAGAAAATATTTGTTGGTGATGATAGATCTCTTAGTGTTGTAGGATCTGGAACAGTTCAAGTAGATAATGGTCATTTCAATGATGTATTATGTGTTCCCTGTCTTTCTTGTAACCTTCTATCAGTCTATCAAATCACTCATTCAAGTGAAGGTAAAACCGTAGAGTTTTCACCTCACCAAGTTGTAATCAAGGATCTAAAATATCCCAAGCATGTTCTTACAACTGGAATTGTTGATGATATTACCAGGTTGTACAAGTTTGACAACTTTGGGTCATCATCTTTTTCATCAGTTTTTGTTGCTCATAGTGATGACTTGAGCAAACTTTGGCATGAGCGGTTTGGTCATCTAAACTATAATGCATTGCAACAACTATGTAATCAACAGATGGTGTTTGGTCTTCCTCCTGCTTCATGCAGAGATGGTGTTTGTGCCAGTTGTGTTCTCGACAAACATCATCGGGATAATTTTGACAAATGTGCCTCTTGGCATGCTTCAGGCCCTTTGCATCTTGTTCACAGTGATTTGTGTGGTCCATTTTCTTCCCCTTCTTTTTCTGGGTGCAAGTATTTCTTAACTTTCATTGATGATTTTTCTAGACGTACTTGGGTTTACTTATTAAAACTTAAGAGCGAAGTTTTTGACAAGTTTTTGGCCTACAAGGCCCTTGTAGAAAAGAAATCTAGACATCAAATTCAAAAGTTAATAATAGATAATGGAGATGAATATGTGAACAATAATTTTACAAGTTACTGCACTACACAAGGCATCCAAATGCAACACATTGTTCCATATAGACCACAAAAAAATGATGTTGCTGAGAGAAAGAACCACACATTAAAAGAAATGGCTAATTATATGATCCAATCTAAGGGATTAAGTTTAAAGTATTGGGTGGAAGAAATCAGCTGTGCAATTTACATAGTCAATCACACTCCCACAAAGGATCTTAAAAATAGAACACCAGAATAATCTTGGAGTAAAATTAAACCAGATGTAAGTCACTTCCATGTATTTGGCAGTATAGCATGGGCTCACATTCCTAATGAGAAAAGGAAAACATTGCAGCCTAAAAGTGAGAAGTGTATATTTGTTGGTTATTTCGAAGATGTCAAAAGTTATAGACTTCTTCAACCACATTGTAATGAAATTGTTCTTAGAAGAGATGTTAAATTTGATGAAAATCTCTTGACTTGCGAGCCTAATTTGACGGTTGTGCCTTCTTCGGCCTATGAGCCATGTTCATCGTTTGTGCTTTCTTCTGTTCCTATTCTGGTTTCTTCTTCAGATAATGACAGTGAGGATGAAAATCCACCTCTGCATGCTCACCTTCCTCCAGATGAGTCCTTTGAACCTGAACTCTCACTAGTTCCATTGCTTCCTAGATGGGTTTGTTCAACACGAGAAGCAACTGGTGATCTTGTTGTTGATCCTTCAGATCAACGTCTAAGATGTTCACAGTTCCAATGAGCCTCTTCTCTTTTGGCTCAAGTTTCAGAGACTCATGATCCATAGACATTTGCAGAAGCTTCAGGTCATCCATATTGGGATACAACAATGAATGAAGAGTATCATTCTTTAATGGAAAACAATACTTGGGATCTTGTACCTCTTCCAAAAGGAAGAAAACTTGTTAGATGTAAATGGGTCCATAGAACTAAGTATGGATCAGATGGAAGTGTTGAAAGACACAAGGCTCGGTTAGTTTCCAAAGGATTTTCCCAATTTGAAGGAATTGACTATAATGAAACCTTTGCCCCTGTAGCCAAAATGAATTCCATCTACCTTGTTCTTGCCCTTGCTGCCTCACATAAATGGGAGGTCCATCAAATGGATGTTAAATCCTCCTTCTTGCATGGCGATTTGAAAGAAGAAATCTACATGGAACATCCTCCTAGCTATGTCCAAAATGACTCTAGCCTTGTTTGTCGCCTTAAGAAATCTCTTTATGGTCTTAAGCAAGATCCCCAAGCTTGGTATGCGAAAATGGACAACTTTCTTATTAACATCAGATTTTCTAGATGCCATTCTGGTCCTAATGTCTATACCAAGAAAGTAGGAATCCATCTCATAATCCTTGTCCTTTATATTGATGACGTTATCCTTACTGGTAGTGACTCAAAAATTTTAAACCATGTGAAAATCAGCCTTAAGAAGAAATTTGAAATGACAGACTTAGGTTTTTTGCACTATTTCCTTGGCCTCCAAGTTCTACAAACCAATGAAGGAATTTTTCTTTCCCATTCTAAGTATGCTTGTGACCTTCTTCATCGCTTTCACATGGATGATTGTAAACCAACCCCTTCTCCCTTCCAGTCTGGAGTCAAGCTCACTGCCACTTGTACTTCTCCTGAAGTTGATGCCACCCTGTACCTTCAGTTAATTGGTAGCCTCTTATACTTGACTCATACCCATTCTGATCTTTCATTTGCTGTTGGTCTTGCTGCCCGGTATATGAAACCACCCCATGAAAGCCATTGGAAAGAAGCTAAAAGGATACTTCGCTATGTCCGTGGTACAATTCAGTTCGGGATACATTACAGTTAAGGGGAGACTCCTTTATTTGTTGGTTTCACTAATTTAGATTGGGTCAACGACCCTGATGATCAGAAGTCTACTGTAGGTTATGTTTTCATCCTTGGTTTAGGACCTGTCACTTGGGCCTATAATAAACAACAGGATATTGAATTTTCTTTAGCAAAAGCAGAGTACCGAGCAGCGGTAAATGCAAGTCAGGAAGCCTTGTGGCTTAGACAAATCCTTTCAGAGTTTGGATTCGAGCAGCAGCATCCGACCAGCTTTTGGTGCGGCAATCAGAGTGCCATCAAGCTTGCCAAAGACCCAATTCAACATCAGTGCAACAAGCACATCGAGATACACATGCACTTCATAAAAAGACTCATTCATGATCAAGTTATTGAAGTGCTCTTTTGCCCTACAGAAGATCAAGTTGCAAACATTTTCACAAAGTCTCTTACAGAAGCAAAGTTTTCCAAACTTCGATCTATGTTAGGAGTTCATGAAGCTGTCATTAAGGGGGGATAGGATCTAATTCCTCCTTCCTTCTCCTATTGTGTCAACATTGTAAATCCTTCAATCCTATCCCAAGTTGTTCTTAAGGGGGGATGCTAGGATATTTAGACACTTAGGAGTTAGTTAATATCTACTTGGTCTAATGTGTCATTGGGTAAAAGTGTGTTTCTTAGTGTGTTTCTTTAGTATGCATTAGTATGCATTTGTAGTTAGGAAATATGACGGTCACGATATGTTCCTGACACAGAGTGATCTAACGGTTCATACTCTCCTCGATCTTAACGACCATTGATCTGCGGCTTAAACACCCGATTGGTCCATGATCTCTATTTAAAGAGCATGGAGGGTCATTTTTCGATGATCGATTGTGAGAAACTTTGTTCTAAAATCTCTCTGTAATTTTTTTCTTTTGCATTAATAAACTGCTCCAAGTGGCCGCGTTGGTTGGGGTCATGGATGTTTCCCCATAGGGGTTTTACAACGTGCAAACATCGATGTGTTGATATCTGATCCGGTTATGTGAGTGGTTACTGAAGGTGTTTTTCCTCTGTTGAAATGCCTATGTTTTCGAACAACCCCTCATGTTGCCACACCAACATGTTGACGTCATTTGTACAGACTCCCATTTCATCATTTTGTCTTGTTTTTTCCAAAACTTTGAAAGGCCATAAATTTCTCATACGACACATGTTTGAGGCAATTCATGCATTGGAAATATCTCTTCGAGCGTTACACAATGAAGTCATTTTTAAGAGAATTTGAGAAGATTAATTTTTTAGCGATCCTAGATCCTCATGGATCACTTGTAGTGTTCATTGGATATAGGAGAAGACAATACTTGATCATATGGATTCCATACCAATAAGCATAGGTAGTGTTATCACATGATTTGTACTTGTACCAAATCCCCAACGCAAGTCCCCAAATATATGTAACAAAACAAAATCCTACCATTGTCACCTTAGTAAGAAATCCCCTTGTTTTAGTGATGGAGGAGGTCCACCACAGGGGAGGCTTCCCTAGTGACCTCAAGAGATCAAAGTATCAAGTTTTTTAGCCAAGCCTACCACCCCTTCTCTTGATCACCTAAGTCAATGTCTAGGTCAAGGAGAAATAAGAGGTAATAAGATGATTTGAGTACCCACTTGGAACAAAAATACTTATAAAATATATTTGATGATTTCCAAGTACAAGTTTTCAAGTAATAACTATTTAAGACACTAGACAATAAATATCACTATGGCTATTATGAAATTGCAACAATTAACATTAGTACAATAGCAATAGATAAATTATAACAACAACCAAAATTATACTTCAGAATTGCAACAATTCACCATGAAAACTAAGCATTTACTCAATAGAATATTATCCAATTATTAGATGCAATTTATGGGTATGTTTGACCACTATTAGAGTAATGCATGAAAAAAATTATAGTAAGTTAGTATGGTTGTTGCAAACATTTGCAATAGAAACAAGTTTATTAGTGAATTAGCTTAAGTTAGTGTTATTAAAGTTAGTAGGAATCTTGAGAGAATGAAAATTGAGAGTTTGTTGATCACTTTCACCATAAGAAAGCTTGAAAATCATTTCCTTTGAGGGTTATGGAGTCTTTACAACAAAAAATGTAGCTAACTTGGAACCTGATCTAGATGTAACCAAGAGGTAGGATTCAATCTCGAACGTGATATCAAATTAAGGCTTTAGATATTAAACCTTAAGGAGAGGGATCTTTTATGGTGCAAGAAAGGTTTTTCCCTAGAAACCTTTTCTCCCTTCTTGTAGCTTCACCTAGGTCAAGAATCAAGAGTCTAGGGATAAAATCATAAAGTGATAGCACTTTAGGGATTTAGGAGTCTAACCATACATATGATTCCTTCACAAATTATGGATAATATTAACCTTGTGAGAGGAGGAAGCACTTATGTTCCTCTCTCAGGGTTTTGCCAAGAAAGATATTAAATATGAACAAGTAAAATTCGCCATAAAACATTTAATAGCATGAGAATAAAACTATAGAAATTTACTTACTTCACCAAGATATGACAAGAACAAAGCCTAATTGCAGCAATACCATCCAAAAATCAGAAAATAAGTATCCAAACTTGATCTCCAAGAGATAGCGCATAAGAGAGAGAAGCTAGTTTCCCAAAAATAGCAAAAAAATTCAGAAGTAGTCCTCTCACAAAGGTGAGAAGTTGTGATCATAAAATAAAATGTCAAGTGGATTTATTTATATGGAGCCATATTGACCTATTTTTCCACTAAAAAATGTCAACAACAAAACATAAGAGGCTTGACCCCTTTAATTTTCCCTTGCAATATAAAAAAATATTATTTTACATGAAATAAAATCCTAGAAGGGTGACGTCATGCCCTAAGAGGTGAATGTAGGTTATCCAAGTGCAACGTCAAGCATGGGGAGGGAAATGTTGGGCCTCCAAAGGAAATGTCTCATGCCAAAGTGCCATGGCATGGTATTCTCCTGTCAAGACACCTTTGGAACCATCTCATGCATCAAACCTTATCCCGCCAAGGTGACGTCAAGGGCTAATAGGTGACGTACTAGGCCTCCAAAGGCCAATGTCCAAGCAGAGAAGGGTGAAACCTCATCCTATAGAAATTCTCATGTGCCTCCAAAGGAAATATCTTGTATCCTCTAGGTGCAATGCTCATCATCCATGGTCTTCCAAATATGGGGCCGAGAATCCATCATGTGGGAAAGGTCCTTCAAAGGAAAAAAAGTATGCCCTCCAAGGCTCCACAAGTCACAAATATCATGCCAAGTAAGAAAAATTTAATACAAGAACCACCCAAACATGTGCATCAAACCCCCCTTTTCAAACTAAACAATTTCTCAAAGACATTATAAGTTTTTCCTAATTTATCTAGATTAAAAAATAATTCTTTTATTGTCCAATAATTTAATTTAAATCATAAATGAAAATTGCTTAAACACAATTGAAAATATACTATTTAAATTTCTTAAAATGAATTCATAAATATGGTTTGAACATAAATGCGAAGGATTTTAAAAGTAAAATTAATAAGATTCACATGAGTGTTTTGATATCCAAATTAATCTCTCAAAATATGGATATAATATAATAAGTAATCCAAAATGATAAAAGAAAAAATAGTTTATGAATGCTTACTTATAATATGAATATAAAAATTTTAGACTATGCTTTAAAGGTAGATTAATTAAATTTATTTTTTTATTATGTTAGATTGTCATCTAGTTTAATGTTTAATGGTTAAAAATACTGTTCGTAAAATTTATTAGTCAAATAGTTCGGGGAGGGAGTTCCTTGTCTCAAAAACAATAGAATCTCATACACCAATTTGGTAGTGATCTTAGAATTAGATTATTATTATAATAGAAAATTATTTTAGATAAAAATGTATTTAATTATAAATTAAATATAATTATAAAAATAAAGAATTGAAATTTTTAATAAAAATATTTATTAATGATGATGATGATGATGATGATTAATGTCCACTAAGACCGAATTGGTCTATTGGACCTTAAGAGGGTAAGTGATTACTTGTGATTCTTTAGAATTTTGTTTCTGTGCTCGAAAAGCATTAAGAGAAGCTTTCCAAGATCACCATACTTTTGTTGAGTTAAGAGGTTAGGAAGGTTGCTAGTGTAACAAATATTTTGAAAATGAGATGTAATATGGGTATAGGATGGACAATCTAAGAGAGTATTTTTCATATTCAACCTTCTTAGTGTCACACTCTTTCATCCCATGGAATTTTAGTAATTGACCAATGCCCAGTTTCACTATGGAGCTTGTGAGAATTTGTTAGCAATGCTTATTTTTTTCTTTACACTTGGCAAAACAAATAGATAATTTTTATCTTCTAGATTATGGTTGATTACATCCTTATAATACCTTAATTTTCTTTTTTCCTCTAACTCTTTATTACACCACATTTTCTCCTTAAATTTTGATTTGACATTTTTTTAATAGTATCTTTATTCTGCAAAATGGTGTCTTCCCTGATTCCCCAATAGTTTAGCCAAGACTGGGCATCTTTATACCATCCTTGCTTGAGTCGATGGTGGTTATGACTCGATTTTGAAGCAATTTTAGGAAGCCTCATGCCTTCCATGTTGTTTAACTTGTTCTTATACATTAGGTATCTAGTCATAGCCATGCTCTCAATAGGGGAGAGGCTTGTTTCTAAGCAGAGGATAGGATAGGGCATATTTCCTTTAATTTTGACATTATAGGTTAAATAATTCTTTTGTATTTGCTCTATGTTTCTCCAGGATTCACGAGAGATACTACAGCCCCAGACTTCACATCCATAAAGAATAACAGGTGTAACAAGAGTCTCAAAGAGGAGTTTCTTCTTATCCCAACTGCAAATATCAATTGATTTACAATTTTTTTCAAGCCCATCATAAGTTTTCCATCCCCCAATAATCATTTTCTCAATACTATAATTCCAATTGAGCTTGTGTTGAATATCAATTCCAAGATATTTGTATGAAGTCACTTCCTCCAAGTTGGTGTTTTCATATACGAAGGTATCATAAGGGATCTTATTGGATTTAATAATCATGACTTTAGTCTTATCAGTATTAATAGTCATACCCATATTTGAGCAAAAATCCTTGAGGATTCTTAGTTGGTTTTCAAGATCATGGGGACTCCTTGCCATAAGAACTATATCATCAGCATAGAGAAGAATATTGATTACTATACTAGTGAGAGTAGGGCCAACAAAACCTACTTTTTCCAAACAATCTTCTAACTTGTCAATGTATATGCCAAAAAGGGCAGGGGACAAGGGACAACCTTGTTTGACACTGATATTGCAGTTAATCTATTTTCACCAACCCTCAATGTTTTAAACTTAGCAATAACATTCCCATACATCCTTATTGCAACAACTCTCAACTCGAGAGACACTTTTATCTCTTCCAACCTATTCCAAAGGTTTTTCCTAGAAACCATGTCAAAAGTTTTTCTAAAGTCAACAAAACAACAAAAATGATTGGTTTTAGTATTGTGGAACTCCTCTGCAATGATCCTAAAGGTAACAAGATGGTCCACAATTGAATAATATCTCCTAAACGTGGCCTAGCCTTTAGCTCTTTTACCATGACTTTCTAGCCGAAGGTTAATCGGGCTAATCATAATGGTCCTATAATTAGAGGGAATGTTTCTATCCCCATTTTTAAAAATAGGAACAATGAGACTTTGTGTCCAGGGTTTAGGGAAGCTCTGCTTGACTGCTAAATTGAAGAGCTTATGTATGTGAGGGATGAGGATTGGCCCTCCGATTTTAAAATTTTCATCTTGGTAGCCTTCAATGTCCTTAGCTTTCCCATTTGCAAGTCGCTTAACTCCGAACTCTATGTCATCTAAAGAAAAAACTTCTTCCTTTGTAGGGATAATAGGAATGGTGTCCATGGCATTAGGGAACTCGTAAATACTTTTAAGGTAGGAATTCCAGTCCCTTAAGGAAATCCTATTATTTTCTTTAGTATTGTGGTTTAGAATTTGGCTCCAGAATTTCTTAGGATCCAACTTATATAGTTGTGAAAGTTGCTCTTGCCTTTTATTGACATAGTGACCTTTTTCCCTTTTAATTAGGGCTTTGGACGTATTGATCTTATCAAGTGTTAAGGACTCATTAGAAGCATCCCTAATGACTTTCTTAGCAATTTTACATTCTTTATCATACCAAGCGTTGGTCATTCTATTACTTTTTTTATAGGACACCTAGAAAGAGAACTTGTTAATAGAAGTGGAAAGGATAGTTGTAAAATTATGATCTAGAGTTCTTCAATGTTGTCCTTATAAGTTAGAAGATTTAATTTACTATTTAAATCCTTTAAGAAAATGTCAACTTTACTTTTGTCAAAGCCCAAATTCTTTTGATTATCAGAATTATCTTCAATGGCTCTCCTATGCATGGAAAAGTTTAGAGTTAGGGTTAAAGGTTTATGATCAGAGTCAAACTCATGGTCATTTAAAAGGTCAAAAGTTGTCATTTGGTTGGAGTTTGGCCACTTCATTACTCCATTGCAAATTATTAGGTCTTGAGAGCTGCAGTTGACCAACTCAGTACCAAACAAATTCTAAATTAGGTCTTTAGAGCTTCTTTTGTATCTATTAAATAAAACAAGGTTTTCATCTAGCCATAAAATAAATTTCTATCCAAATGTAGTGATTGAGAGGGTCAATCTTATAAAGTTGAATGTGAGAGAAAATGCTCTTTCTAATATATTTATGTAATTTTAATAATTTATATTACATTAAATAAATTAGACAAGCCACATTTCCATGCTATCACGGATTTAATCAACTGTCCGCACATTTCCTCTACCTAGGATTTCCTTAGCTATAAGTATTTCGGTTGATTTTATTGAAACTTAATAACCACTATCATTATTATATAAAAAATATTTAAAAATTAAAAACACAACTTAATTTATATAAATATATAAAAAATTAAAATAAAATAAATTTAATTTACATGACATTGAAATCCTTAATTTGATTGAAAATAATAAAATGTTAAAACAACAATATATAATTTCATGGAACACTTGTTACTTTCAAATAATATGTATGGTTTATATATGCCCATCGCTACGTCATTAAAATGTCTCTATAGATGGGCCCGGGGCGAGCTGGGCGACATCATGGAGTTTAGTCCAGTCAAGTTCACATGTCGAACCCGCGGCGGGCAGCCGCTGGAATCTATACACGAGAGTCAAAGCTTTCGTTCAGAAGTTCAAAATGTCATCGACAAACTGGTAGTACCGCTTGCTCAGTCGCCTGCTCAGAGCTAACATTCCGACGACAGTTCCAAACCCAATTGCAATTCCCATTCCCATTCCAACTTTCCACGATTCCCACCAATGCACTGTCTGCTCACCGTCCTCGTCCTCGCTGCAGTTTCTCTGAAGTTGATGCCCACAAAGTCCCGGATTACCCCAGAATGAAGACGCCTCAAATCTTAGTCGATCTGGAATTCTTCCTGACAGATTGTTATTCGATAGGTTTAAGTAGCCCAGGGAGTTCAGAGTTGCAAATCTTTCGGATATTCTTCCCGATAAATTGTTGCATGAGAGATCTAATGATTCTAAATTCGCCATTTCCACGAATTCGGAGGGAATGTGTCCTGTAAGGCGATTATGTGATAGATTCAGAAACTGTAAACCCTTAAGATCTTTCATGTCGTCAGGGACATGACCGCTAAGGTTGTTTGCCGAGAGATCCAGAAGCTTCACAGTTGGGAGGATGTATTTATACGCCATTTCCTGACCCTTGACCATCAGGTAAAGTTCTTCTTTGTAGTAATTTGCGTAAATAAGCGCACTGGGCGGCGATCTTGCGAAATCTTCATTCCTCAATGTTGATAAGTTTGAGAGATATGGTG
>ML840228.1:50643-61357 GCA_009831015.1 Picea engelmannii | reverse complement strand
TGTTATGTAGCCTCAAGCTAAACCAAAAACTTTAGGAACACATTACAACCAAAAGACCAATACCCATATGCCAAATACCAACAACAAAATACCAACTGTATCCCTCAACAAATCTGATATATGCAACAATATTGAACATCCAATACCATCTCAAGAGATAAACCCTATATCACAAAACATATCTCAAACAAGATGTGTCATATCTCTCATAAATAGACCCCAACCATGTTGTTTCCACGATTTTTCTGCCGCACTTTTCCTGCCGTGATTTTTTTGCCTCACTTTTTTTGCCTCAATTTTTCCGTCGCATTTTTCTGTCGCACTTTTTCTACAATGATTTTTCTAACTCAATTTTTCTAACGTGATTTTTCTGTTGCAATTTTTTTGCCACACTTTTTATGCCACAATGTTTATGCCGCACTTTTTCTACCGTGATTTGTTTGTTGCATATTTCTGCCACAATTTTTCTGCTGAGATTTTTTTATCACACTTTTTTCTGCCGTACTTTTTCTACTGCGCTTTTTCTGCTGCACTTTTCCTGCCGTACTTTTGTGCTGCAATTTTTCTCTATCAATAATACCTTTCACAAAAATAGTTATTCAATGATATTCAAGTGTGATTAAAATGAAATAGCCTTGCCTTTTATTTATACTTTCATGTAGCATCTCAAATTCCTTATTTGATGGATTTCTCCATTAACTTTATTATTTAAACAATTTCTTTTGCAAACACTTTGACTTTTTTGGGCTTCTAGATGAATCATGAGGGTTCTCCAACTTCAGATGGCCATAACTCGCTAACCATGAAGAGTTATGTGATGTTCCGCATTCTATCGGAAATGTCATGACAAGCACTATCCATCTAGGATAGTTTCACTAAAAAATTCACTGACCTTCATCTCATTATTCCACAATTAAGCACGAGTTCTCTAACCATACTTCTAAGATAAATCAATTCACAAAGTGTCTTCCCATGAGTTATTTCACAATAAGGGGACCACTTTGGAGCTCATCCATGTGTACTTATTATCAACCATGACAATACAATAATGAGTCTTCTTTACATCAAACAAAATTGGGTCCATTAACCAAAAATTTGTGCTACCAGAATTTTCGACTGAACATTCTTTAAGTGTTGACATCAATGACAACCAACCTTAATCAACAATATCCCCCTTTGGGATCTATGGAAACACTCTAATGAAATATTGAAATCATGTCATAAAATAATAAATTCATATCACTCATAATCTCCCTGGAACGATGCCTCTCTTCTCTACATCTCTGTGACTTTTTCTCCCCCATGGAATCATGAGTCTTTCCTCTGCATCTGATAAATATCTCCCCCTTTGCAACCAATGGCAAAGGTATCTTTGCATCTAGGGTTTCTCCCCCTAAATGAACTATCATCTTTATGGTGTTTCCTCGTGTACATCTAAGACATATAAGATGAGCATTCAAAATCATTCATTTTGGAGTAGAAATAACTCTTAGTCTCTGGTGAAGATACTCAATTCTTTCCCGTGGAAGTGGTTTTGTAAAGATGTCTGCTACTTGTTCTTTTGTGCCCACATACTCAACTCTGGTGTTCTTTTCTATAACTTGTTCCCATACAAAGTGATACTTGATGGGAATGTTCTTCGTCTTGGAGTGAATCATTGGGTTCTTTGAGCTACTAATGGCACTTATATTATCACAATATATTGGAATGGGATCATCATGATCAACCTGTATATCTGTCATAGTTTTTCTCATCCAAAGAACCTATGTACAACATGTTTTTTTTGCAATATACTCTACCCCGGTTGTAGATAAAGATATCGATGATTGTTTATTTCTTATCCATGATACTAAAAACTCACCCAAGTAGAACGTTGCTCCACTGGTGCTTCGTCAGTCATAAATACAACCAGCCCAATCTACATCTGTGTAGGCAATAAGTGTTGGAGCATGGGCATACCTAGGGTTCAACGCTACAACAACGCACCAACAAAACACTAACTATTGGTCCTTTCGGCAACACCTGCGAAGCAGATGAAGTCTCACCCGAGGTAGAGTCAGGGGTGGTTGCATGAATCCAGTGTCTCAAACCTTAGCCAGGACATAGATTTCTGATTACTAAACCTTAACATATCACTTAGCAGTTACAGTTAATTAATATTCAGCCTTAGTTTACAATGCAACTAAACCCTAAAAACATATCAGCGCAGTATTTGTACAGATCCAATAGATTCAAGTAATAATCATATCAACATAGATCAGATGTAGCACTCATTCACATTATTCAGTAATAAGATACCATATTAGATCCTTCTCAACATACATCCATGCACTAAACATCCAATGACATAGACAATAGAACAACCATAAATCACATAACAACCAAAACACAGGATATACAAGGTTCAACCCCACCCTGGGGCTACATCCACCAACTCTTCTTCTCTTTTATTGTCTTCATTCAATCAACTACATGCACAGAGCCTTGAGATCTTACTCCGTAGAGGACATGATATCTGCACACCTTGCTAGATTCTCCTTCCTTGAGTTACAACACAAAGCCTTCCACAGTCTCTTACAATCACTTGCACGTAGCTTTTCAATCCTCACACAGTATGCACAAAGCAATTATAGTTACCACTTCCACTTAGCACTTAGCACACGGACCTCTTCTTACATCGCCTAGGTACTTATTTATACATTACAAAATGGGCCTAAACATGGGTAAACCCATGGGCCAACATCCCCATTCTCGTTACATAAGCCCAAAACCCAAAAATCCCTAAAAAGGGGCCGAGATCCAGGGATCTTTTCTTCGACTTGCGCTCTGTCTTTGACAGCCTATCAAAGTTCCAAAAATAGGTCAAACATAACCAAGGATCCTCATACTTGGCCAAGGGCCAATAGGCCCCCAATACTCACCTGTGAATCGTCTCAAGTCACTATGGTATGGGTATTTGTGCCTCAAAATCCTCGAGCTTGGTTTGAGCTGCTTCGACCTCTTTTTGTGCTATGTCCTCCTTCTCAGTGAACTCTTGGATGATTTCTTCGTTGACAGGTCCCTCTAAATGTTGTTTGACTGTAGTGACTACTTGTTCCAACTCTACGCCTCAGCCTTCAATCTACTCAAACAATTGGAAAGCTTCGTCCTAGACTGGTTGGAGCCTTTGAGTCATTTTCATGACTTTGGTTTGAATGATGTGGACCTCCTATTGAGCAATGAATTTTTCCTGGGATTGCTTCATCCTTTCAACTACTGATAGGATCTTCAACTACACCTGTATTGTTGTTTCTTGTTGCTTTGACTCCTATAATTGTGACTTGAGTACCTTTAGCTCAGTATATTCAATGAGTCACTCATAATTCTCTGTGGTGTGAGCACTTAGTTGTTTGCATTCTAGAGTGAATGCTTTGATCCTCTTGACTATGCTCTGGGTAGTGGCTTCTCATTGATCTTGCACGTCCTACAGGGTACTTGGCACTATTCATAGCTCGAGGTCTGTGATTCTCTATTGAAGTTGTTGGATAACTTCTGCAAGCTGCTCTACCTGATGTTCCACTGGGTCTTCATCCTTTTGTTCTAAACCTATCACAGAGTGAAGTTCTCTATTGACTGCTTCTTTTACTGTCATCTGCACTATGAAAAACTACTCTTTATCTTGCTGGATCTATGCTTTCTCTTCTTCAAAATTAGTTTGGAGGGAAGCCTTTTCTTTTTGCGCAACTCGGTGTTTATCTATGACTACTTTTTGTACTTTATTTAGGGCCTCTATGGCCTATTCAGTTTCTTCCTATGCACAATGAAGGTGAGCTTCGGTTGCATCAGCTAGTCTGTAGAGTTGGGCAGACTCATCTCCCAAATAAAGTTCTTCTAATGGAGGGGGCACAATGGATACTGTGTGGTTGGACTGAAGGTCCTATTTTACCCCTCTTAGTTCAACGTCAATTCTATCATACATCTTTTGTTTCTTGGATTCATGTTTCTACAAGATATCCTTCGAGGCATCTACTACAACTACGATGATAAAGTCCAAGACATATACAGTGAGCATAGTCTACATCTTAGTCAAGGTTTCTCAAGATTTCTTTTGGGAAGTGGGTTTCATGGGAGAAACCTTCCTTTTCTTTAGGGGATCATCCTCATCAACAGGGTCCCTAGGCGGTGTTACTTTTCCTTTCTTCTGCTGGTCTTCTTTTCTCTTTGTCTCTTCTACTTCATCATCACCCCATCATCTAGGTGATATTGAAGGAGTTCCTTTCGATGTGCTACTCAAGTTTTGAACCTCCTAGGTATCCTTCCTTCTCTTGGGTCCAGGAATATCCTTTGCTTCATGAGTGGTCTCAGGGATATCGATTAGTTCAACGTCTGACATTTTTGTGGGGTATGTGGGCATGATGATTTCTGTAGACTAATATTTGGTGATCTCTTCAAGGTCCTCCTCTGTGAGCTTGAAGTATGATTGAAGCACTTCTTTGTGCTCATCTGTGAGTGTCGTGATATAAGTGAAGTGTCGATCTATGCAGAACTTCATGAGGGGTCGGAATTGATGCAGGGTGTTCAGCATCATGTGAGGGACAAATTTGATAGCCCTCTTCAGTTGGAGATAATACATATGAAAGACTGAATTTGATTGCCACTATTTTCCCATATCATGTGAATACCAAAGAGTGGTGAACTTCGCAGCGAGCAGCTTAAACAACTCCTTGTCTAGGAAGGTCACACCTTCTGGCATTTCCCAAGTGGTAAATGTGATGAGGATAAAGAGTTAGCTAAAGTGGAATTCATATCCCTCATCCTGAGCTTCGTGGAAATCTAATTCCAGCTGGTTGACCAAGTCATTCACCCAGTTCATCTGGAGTCCTTCTACACATTTCCCAGCTAGGTCAATAACAAATCCTGTGACTTGTGTAGGTCGGGTCTTCCCTACTAGCTTCCCTATGATGAGCTGGCAGGCCAAGCGCACTGTTCCATTCTGGATGGAAGCTACCTTGTAGCCTCGGGTTCCCTTTTCTACATCGTCGTAAGTGTCCTTAATTCTCTATGCCAGGGCATGGTCAGAAGCCTTCCCTAGGTAGAAGTCTTGTGGGTCACGTCCTTGCATGCTCAACCCAGTGATCCTATGGATTAACGTTGGATCGATTGTGATGCATCTATAAATACATATATAGCCACCATGGTAACATGAGAGGAGGAGATTAATTCATGTGTTAACCTCTTGGTGCTTTCCAAAGTGTGGGATTTTCATTACATTCAAGAGGGTGGACTGGATGAGGTTCATAGTCCATGGTTGGGGGATTATTTTTGAGTTATTCCCCTTCGTCCTGGTCAGATACTTGTAAGGAGAAATAATTCTATAATTCTTTCGGTCACCTAGGTTGAAGTCACTGAACTTCAATGTTGCGATCTTATCTTATTGCGTCTTGACTGCACGTATCCCCTTCCGGAGGTACACAGTAACCATGGTGTAATCAAAGTCCCTTGGGACACTATCATGACTCACCGCGCTGACTAGAGGTGGGATGTAGTAAGGTAATATGGTCGATATTAACTTCACATTTTCTAGATCGTCTTTGTTCTTGGTTCTCTTCTCTATTGTCAGTCAGGATGGTCTGGATCCACGAGCAATCTACATAGAGGCTTTCACTCCTCACATCGATGAATCTTGAACTCCTATAGACATCACTCTCTTAGCCATCATATCAATTAAAAATTCATTGACTGACCTATCCATAGCACTGAGCTCGTCCAACATGCACACTCTCGATTGAAAAACGTGGGTGGATGGATGAGTGCTCAAAAATAAAATCGGTGTCAAGCTCACTAAGCACAATGCGGTAGAAATGGGTTCTCTTGTTAGTTATGATACAATTTAGAAAAGTGTTCTTGGTAGAAAAGTCGACGGAATAAGTAAACACGATGTAACGGATCTCTCCAACGGATAAGAAGTTTTCCATCAATGTAGTTATGTCCATTGCACTGTGGTCCCAATGGTCCGATGGAGAGCTTTCTAGTCATAATTATTGTTCTAACTATTCTGGAACGTCAGTCCAACAGTTATAATGCTTCCAACGATCATATCGCTTCATCATGGTTAATTTCCATGGGGCGTTGTTATGATATCATGGCGAAGTTCCAATTTTGCAAATCTTCCTTTCGTGAAGTTGCCTCTAGGCCTGTCTGTAACTTTTTGATCTTTGCTCTCTTCTTACTCATTTTTCTAGCCTTCTTCCCAGTGATCTTCATCTTAGTATTCCTCTTTCCATTCTGATTATTGTCTTCTTTTGGCATAGCATCTTTGCGTTGTTGATATTCTTTCATAGGACTATAGAGTAATATTACTTCTTTATCTGGGGAAGGTGCTCTACATGTCTATGAATATTCTTGTGTTCTTTCAACTTCGTGATCCGAGTTTATGGTTCTAAGTAGCTTCAATCTGTTCTCATGTTATGCAATCAAGTGTGTTATCCTCCTAGTCATGAAATCTTTTAATTCCTTCTTTTTTTATTCTCATGCCTCCTCTTTTTTTCTTCCGGTTTGATCTTTCTCGATCCGGGTTTTTCCTAATAACATAGTAAATGGAGTGTTTTCCTCAATGAACCTATCATCCTCAAAATATTCCTCCGTCGAAGCTCCATGAGCACTCATAGATACCTGGGTGAGTCTTCCACATAGGTTTATCATATTTCCCTTGAATAGTCATATTCCTCCTAATGAAGGAATTGTATCAGGCTTTCCTAAAGCTTCCCAAGTTATTTTTGTCATGATATTTACCTGTGTTTCCTCATCCAGAACACACTCTATGTCAAAGTCTCTTATTCTTTCTTCTATGCATACTTTTTCTTTTAATATCTCTGATAAGTTGATATCTCTGTGATCATTTAGGGTATCTTTCATTTGCAGTAGTACAGTCTCTGATTCTATCAAGGGTTCTACCATGGTCTCAGTTTCGTGACCTTCCTCAAGGTTTTCTTATCTCATATTCATTATGTCAAGCTTAGCATTAATTCTAGGGAAATCTAGAACTTCATGGTCCATAGCTTTACAAAAAAGACAACTAGGTCTTCTTCTAGGGCATTCCTTAGCAAGATGTCCCGGTCTTCTGCAACTATAGAAAAGGGTTAATATTAATTTTTTTTTAAATGATCCCCAACCTTTCCTATACTGTGCACTAGGATCATAGTAGCTAACCTGCAAAAAATTATCTCTAGGATCCTGCATCCATTTGTTAGTCCAAACATTCTTTCTATGCATAGGAATAACATATCTTTCATTATTTCTATCGGATCTACTCATATCAAGCCTTTTCTCTTCTAGTTGTGCCCTAGTTTTCAGACTAGGATAACATTTATCAAGCATACCTAGATCCATACTCTTCAAACAAAAAAATCCACTAATATTACTTTCGATAGAGAAGAAAGCTTCCAAATCTAAAACTTTTCACTATTCTTACCTTTTACCAAAGAACAAAGATTCAAGATCTTACATCTTTTGTTCAGATCTGACTTCTCTTTTTAGCATAGAGATTTGCAGGTCAAGTAGAAGAATACTGCGCACTAAGACAACAATGCCTTTCTCTTTTTCTTTACCTCATTTCCCAACAATCACAATTTTAGGTCTCGACAACAGAACCATTTCTTGGCACAGGGGCAGACCCAGGGTTCAATGCTACAACAACGCACCAACAAAACCCTAACTACCGACCCTTTTAGCAACCCCTGCAAAGCATATGAAGTCTCGTTCGAGGTAGAGGTAGGGGTGGTTTCAAGACTCCAGTGTCTGAAACCTTAACTGGGACACAAATCTGTGATTACAACACCTTAACAGAGCACTTAATAGTTATAGTTCATTAATATTCAGCCTTAGTTTACAACGCAACTAAAACCTAACAACAGATCATCGTAGTATTTATACAAATCCAATAGATTCAAGTAATAAGCATATCAACATAGATTAGATCTAGCATTCATTCACATTATTTAGTACTAAGATACCACATTAGATCCTTCTAATCATACATTAGTGCACTAAGAATCCAATCATATAGAAAAAAGAATAACCATAAATCATATAGCAACCATAACGCAAGATATACGTGGTTCATCCCCACCCTTGGGCTATGTCCACCAACTCTTCTTTTCTTTTATTATCTTTAGTCAATCAACTACATGCACAGAGCCTTGAGATCTTACTCCGCAGAGGAAAAGAGATCTATAAATGTGTTGAACCTACACAAAATCAATCTAAATAAATAATAATACACACATTTGCAAAGAGAATAGAAGAATGAAGAAGAAGGAGAGAAATAATGAAAGAATTATCATTAACCGTTATGAATAATGAATAATTTACAAATGATATACTCTGTATAAATCAATGTGTTTGAATTGAGGTGAACCAAGTCACCATAGTGGTGGTATAGATTGATTTGGACACACACCAGTAGTTATGGGAGTGAACTGCCACCTATTTTATTCTCTCAGGCAGTTACGAGAGTGAACTACCACCTAGTTGAGTTAACTAGTCAACTAGTCTTCAGTTAGCTGAATGAAAAAAGAGTAGTGAGGAGTTAAATCAAGGAATAAAGGATAATGCACCACTCTGGTGATGATACCAAGGAAAGTTCGAATTAGCATGGTGATGATCCCAATTTTTCATGGTGATGATCACAATGCAACATCTAAACTCAACTCAACTAGTCAAACTGAAGTGTCAACTGAAAGAGAATATTCTCTAGGTGGAATATTCTCTCCTAAAATATAGGAGACTAGATAATGAATAATTATGACTAATAAACAAATAAAAACATTAGGAAAAAGAAATCCTAGGTGTGTGTGAAGTAAATCCAACACCCCCCTTGAACATCACTATGGTGAAAATAAAGATTGGGTCCTTGCAACGAGGCCATGTTAGGTACCCAAGTACAAAAGATAAACTGAAAATAAAGTGAGGAAAGAGGGAAAACCTCATGGCAAACCCCCCCCTCAAGGTACAATGTATGTAAAAAAATAAGAACTACAGTTGCTAGGCAACCGTGTCCTTCACTCCAAGATGACTTCGCAGAGAATGGAATTTCTTCTCAGTGAAGGTCTTGCTAAAGATGTCTGTTGTTTGTTCTGTTTAAGGAAATAACTATGACTCGATGATACCCTCATGTACTAAGTCCTGGATATAGTGCATGTGGATCTCGATGTGCTTCGTCTTCTGCCTCTGAACTGGATCTTTCCAGAACTTCAAATTCCTCTAGTTATCACACTAGATGATGATCGATCAATGAAACTGAATGCCCAACTCAGTGAGAAAATGTTGTAACCACATAGCCTAAATGGTTATGTTAAATACCCCTCTATACTCTTCCTCAACTGAAGATAGAGCAATGGAAACTTGTTTCTTGCTTGACCAACAGATAGGGCCAGAACCAATACTGAGTGAGTAAGTAGATGTGGACTTGCAATCAATGTTATCGGAAACCCATTCGGAATCAGTAAACCCGATGAGATATAATGTAGAATTTGTTGCATAATGAATCCCAAAGGTGATGGATCCCTGTATGTATCAAAGTATACACTTTGCATCTTTCCAATGTAGCTCATGTAGCTCCTACATGAACCTGGAAACTGCGCCAACTACATATGAGAGGTCTGGTCTGGAGTGTGTGAGATACAAAAATCTCCCCACTAGTTGTATGTACAATGTGTTGTCAACCAGTGGAGTCTCCCCACCATCCTCAAGTTTGAATATTGATAGAAAGGGAGTCGGAGCAGACTTGCAGTTTGTCATGTGAAATCTCTCAAGGAGATCTTGTGCATACTTGGATTGAGATAGTTTGATGCTTGATGCATCCTGACTGATCTCAAGTCCAAGAAAGAAGTGTAGTGGACCCATGTCCATCATAAAAAACCTGTCATGAAGAATCCACTTGACTGAAGTAATCATTGAAGTCGAGCAACCGGTGATCAAAAAATCATCGACATACATAACTAAAAGTAGAAGTGAATCAGACATCTTGAGCATGTATACATTCCGGGATGATTTACAATGTAAAACATTCTTTGAAAAAAGGTAGGAGTCCATCTTGGCATGCCATGCCCTCAGAGCCTGTTCAAGGCCATAAAGTGACTTCTTCAGTCGATAGACCAAATACAAGTCCTTCAAAAATCCCTGGGGCTGCTCCATGTAGATATCCTCAGAGAGATCACCATGAAGAAATGCATTCTTCACATCCATATGATGGACTTCCCATCCCTTGGTTTCCACAATGGAAAGGTCCAATCGAATGGAATCCATCTTTACTACTGGAGCGAAGGTCTCATCATAGTCAATACCATGAACCTTTTGAAAGCCTTTGGTGACAAGCCTAGCTTTGTATCTGTTGATTTGTCCATCTGTTGTTCTCTTGGTCCTATAGACCCATATGCATCTAACAAGTTACCTCCAAGAAGGAAGGGGAACCAGATCCCAAGTCTGGTTCTCGAGGAGGGAGTTGTACTCCTCCTGCATGGCAGATTCTTGAAAGGGATTTCCAACAGCCTCGCCATAAGACTGTGGATTGGAAGACTGAACCAACAAAATATGCCTAGAGGGAAATGGTTTAGTGGAATTGAGTGCAACAGGAGGCTCCTCAAAATCAGATCGATTCCTCCTAGTATTGGTTGGATCATCAACAAGATCCCCTGCATCCTGAAGAGTAGTCTGTGCCCACTTGGGCCTTTTCTCT
>ML840228.1:19216-47118 GCA_009831015.1 Picea engelmannii | reverse complement strand
TGCTTTGACTTGCACTTTGTTTTCAATAGCCTATCGAAGTCCCAAAAATAGGTCAAACATGACCAAGGATCCTCAAACTTGGCCAAGGGCCAACAATAAGTAATAGATCCTTTCCTTTTGGATACCATAATCCAAACTCTTTTGTTCATTTGAGATTTCTGAAAATCCTCTTCACTGCTAATACATGTGATTCCTTGGTGTTTCTTGAAATCATTCCACCTGTCCAACTTCCTGCATTACATCTGGTCTTGATGTTGTCACATATAGTAGGCTACCAATCATTGACCTGTATTGCCTCTGATCTGTAGACTTTGAATCATCATCTTTGCTCAACTTGCAATTGGTTTTCATGAGAGTGATAACTGGATTGCAATCTTCCATTCCGAACCTATTTAACATTTCTCTGATATACTTGGTTTGAGAAATAAAAATTCATTGGTTTCTTTGACGTATATGAAGTCCTATAAACAAGGATAGTTCTCCAAGTAATGACATTTCAAATTTATTCTACATATCCTTTGAAAATTTCTTGATGTAGATATTGTTGTTTGCACTTCCTTTTCTGAACCCTTCTTGTTGTAGATATTTATCCAGTCTAGAGTACCATGCTCTAGGATCCTATTTTAGACCATACAAGGCCTTCTTTAATTTACACACATAATCTGCATTCTCTAACAACCAAAATCCTTCTGGTTGTTCAATGTAGAATTCTTTTTCAAGTTCCCCATTCATAAAACCTGATTTTACATCCATTTGATACACTTTAATATTTTTGGACCATCCATAAGATAAAAGCAATCAGATTGCTTCCATTCTGGAAATTGGTGCAAATTTCTCTTGAAAGTCAATTCCTTCAACCCGTGCATATCCTTTACATATCAATCTAGCTTTGTTTCTTGTAACATGTCCATCTTCATTCAATTTATTACTGTATACCCACCTTGTTTTTATCACATTCTTATCCTTTGGTCTTGGAACCAATTCCCAAGTGTCATTTTTACCTATTTGATCCAATTCTACATCCATGGCCTTATTCCAAAATTCATCCTTATTGGCCTCTTCAAAACAAGTTGGTTCAATCGTAGATGAGATTTCTAGGTGTGTTTGTTCTGGTGAACACATTCTTATTCTAGTCTCAACTCCTACATCTTTGTTTCCGATAATCTGATCTGAAGGATGATTCTTCTGTACTCGTCTACTAGGTGTGTTTCGTAACAACCCCAGTTAAATAGTTACATAGGGTTTATTATGTATAGTTAATTCAATAATTAACCGTCTTAATGTGTATTAGTTAAGTAATGATTAACTATTAATAATATTAATTAATTAATTAATTAATTAATTAATTAATTATTGTTTAATAAATGTCGATTAATTAATTAATTGATAACTTAACACATTCAATGATTTGGGTAAAGAATTAAAGGGCTTAATAACTTTAATTTAATCATTATGAAAATTTATGTATGACAGGGGATAGGGTGTTGAATGGAGGGATAAGGTAATGAATGGAGGGATAAGGTGGGTGGAATTAAAGGAGGGTAAGGAGTCGGTGAAGCGGGGGAGATATGACTGGGCAGAGGCTTGCGGGAAGGGATTATTATGAAAAATTGGGAGGAGAGGACTGTATTTTTTTGGTTGTTGGATATTTTTCTGGTTTTGGGGGAGTTGGGTTTTGGAGTTTGGGTGAACCGTTGCAGGGGGAACCAAGTTGCTGGGAGTTTTGGGCTCGGGGGCCAAGAATCCTCATGGAATCTTGGAGCTAGGGAGTTGGATAGGCTACTCCTAGCTGACTGGGTGGTTAGTCGGTTTTGGGCAGGGTTTGGTCAGAGCATCAGGCAAAGATTAGACAGAGCAGTAGGGAGGAAAACCATATAAGAGGGAATTTAGCATCAAGTAGAGGTATTTTTATTTATGAATTTTCTGGGTTATTTGATGATTATGTAATTTATTTTCATGTTGTGGATAAATTTAATTTCTGCTGAATATTAAATGCTTATATGATGATTAATGAATTAATTATGCATTGAAAGAAATTTTATGTTTAATTGTATGAATTTTATTAGTCTTTGTTAATTTATGGTTCTTACACTTGGTATCGGAGCTTTTGTTTAAAATCTGGGTCCACGGGCCTACCTACCCACCCATCCTCTTGACGGAAATCTATGGTGTGTCATGTAAACAACCGTAAAAACCTACAACCTAAAACCCTTTAATTACAACCTTGGAAACCCTTAATTTAGAGCCCTTAAAGGCCAAGAATAATGAAAAAATAATGCAAAAAAAAAAAATGACACCTAAAACCCTAGAGAATGACAAGAGTGTCTCAGAAACCCTAAGAGAACAACACTATTAAATCATGAAGAAGAGACAATGTTGCATGAAAGATATCCTTCCCACTTGAGCCAACTGTATGTTAACATGTTCAAGCCATTTTTTTATCTGTAAGAGTTTGTTCCTGTAACCAAGACATATAACTAAGAGCGTGAGGGTTTGTTGACATAAATATGTCTAAATAACAAATTATAAAAGAAAAAAAAAATTATTGGGTTGTCAACAAACCCAATCTCCAAGTCAATTATTTTATCACTACTAAGTCCAAGCTCCACTAAACAAATATCATCAAGGAGCCAAATCACAAATAACGAACACACATGAAGTGATAAGAGGAAAATCCTCCAAGTCTTTGTGCACAAAATCGAATGCTCTAGCTCCACACAACGCTTGTTAGGGATTAACATGCAACACCATACAACACACAAGCCAAGCACACCAAGTGATCTAGCTAAGTCCATGAGTTAAGCATTAAATATACATAAAATACTAAGTATCGGTCAAGCCAAAACACAACCCAACTCTTTAGTTTGCATCGAGTCATCAAAGGGGATCCCACAAAGAGCCTAACCATTGCACTATTTTATTGGGTCGTTTCGTATGAGGCATGGCGCATGTTTTACTACCATGAGTATGGTTCTACCTAGGGAATAGATGCCCTTTTTCATAGAGCCAAAATCCAACAAGCATCGAGATTGTCGGCAACAGGCAGACACCCTACCCATACCGAGCCAAGGAGACACCCATGGTTTGAATCACCCTTCACATAGCCAAAAACATTGAGCAACAAGTGCATAAGTACCCATCGTCAAACCAAGTCAGGGAGGGGAATCCACGAGGATAGAATATTGTGGACAACGCTTTTAGAATAAAATAAAAAAAGTTGTTTTGGGAGTCCACGGGGGTCAAACCCCAGACCTCCCCCACCGATCGACGCTTGGGCAGAGTTGAGCTACGAAAGACACTTGGGCAGAGTTGTTTGGTATTTTAATTCATAACATTTTTTGCACTTTTTGTACTGATTCATTACCAGTCTCTAAATCAATGTCCCTAAACACTTAAAAGAAAGGAAATCACAGGTGAACACAGTTTCATTGTTAACAAAGATTTAATTGCATTAGAAACTGATATCCTATATTTATAAAAAAATATAACTAACACAAACAATTAGAAAAAGACACAAGCCAACACCCATGAGCCAACACCAACACGTAACACACAAGTGAGCACCCATGAGATAATGCCAATACACAACTCAAAGCCATTGCACAAGTGCCAAGCCACACAACACAACACAAGTCAAGACAGTCGCACCACAACACACAACCACCAATGATAAAGCGCCAAGTCGCAAGGAATAATAGTGTGCACAGAACATGTGCAGAATACCTCTAAGCTATGGAAGCCACATACACAAACCAGTAGCCGAGGAGAAGCCAGGAAACCCGCGTGCTGTACACAAAAAAATGATGATAAAAAACAAAAAAAAAGGGGGCACCTACAAAAACGCATACACGACAAAAAAAAAAAAAAAAAAACACCGAGAGACTAATAGGAAAAGAACCTCCAGACCTTGAAACCATAGACATAGGGTCAACCGAGTAGGGAAATGGCCATGGCCGCCGGCCTCATCCCTCTGTTGAGCATTTGAAAAAAAAAATGAAATAGAAAAGGAGTCGAGTGAGGAAAGGGTTTCAAGATATAAGGGCGAGAATGAATTAGGGTTGAATATGAGATCCCTAGGGACGTGGGCACGTGGATCTCATGCACCCACGATGCCCGGCTTTAAATAAAAGAAAAAAAAAATTATTTTAATTTTTTGTTATTTATTTATTTATTATTTTATGGTATTTTAATTATTATATGTTATTTATTTTTTTTTCTTTTTATCATTTTTAATTCTTTAAAATTTCAATCATTTAAATTAGGTTTAAAATTTTAAATTGTTTAAAAATTTTGTTTTAAATTTTAATTATTTAACAAATAAAACAAAAATATAGATTTATATATATATATATATTAATTAAATTTTAATAGTAATTGAACATAGAGGTATATAAGGGTTTATTGATAATGATAAATAGAGTTTATTGGGTTTAAAACAAAATATAGGTACATATATAAATTAATAAAATTTTAATAGTAATTGAATATAGAGGTATATTAGGAGTTTTTATTTTATTAGAAAAAAGGGAATAAGGTTAATCTAATTTATTAGTAATCCTCATGATTAAATTAACATTATAAAATTATAATGCTAATAGTGGGTTTGAAACCTATGTCATTAATCATATATATGCCCTTATGACTAATGAATGTAATAGGGTTATTTTATATTTATAAAAATTAGAGGTCCTTGTAGAGTAGCTGAAGTTTGGCGCAAGTGGTGGGAATAGTTAGGGTATAATAGGAGGTAGGATAGAAAGCACTAGATGAGGGATTTGATGCACTATGGCAAGTATGGTACAGTGCTAGCGTAACTAATAGGGAGAGGGTCAATAGTTTTTTTAGGCGAAGACATCAAGCTTAGACGCTTAAACCCTAACCTAGTCACCTCCCCTAAAGAGAGTAATGTCTATTTACAAACAAGTAAAAAAAAAACTTACGCCTAACCATGTTTTCTAGTTAAGTTGCTCAAATGTGAAACGTCCTTGAACTCACCCTGACAACCTTGTTTGATGCATGTTAAATCATACAGGATGGTTAGGACTCGAGGGAATCGAGGCAGAGGAGCATTGTCGTAGGCACTGCCAACGCCACCACCACCATTGTCGGAACTAGTTCTCATACTATGCTCTTTGGAGGCCATAAATGAGACTTTAAAGGGGAGACAACCAACAGGGATTGAAGTGGAGCCCCCACCATATGGAATGGGTAATCCAAAAGCGTTGAGGGATTCATGGGGAGGAACTCCACCCGAATACATCACTAGAGAACTATAGAAGATCAAACTTCCATAGTTTGTCGGGGGTCGCACCAGTGAACACGCAGAAGCATGGTTGGAAGGCATGACAAGGTGTTTTTCCTTAAGGGACTATGCATCCACCTCGAAGGTGAAGATAGCGATTTTTCAGTTGAGAGACAGTGACTTGAACTAGTGGGGCAACCTGGAAAGACAACTACATCTTAACCTAGACATCGTATCTTGGGAACTTTTCGAGGAGAGGTTCCGAAGGGAATATCTTCCAGTTTACTATGAGGAACAACAGGTAGGAGAATTTCATGCTCTAGTACAGGGAAATAGTACCATAGAGGAATATGAGATTAGGTTTATGGAATTGGTCAAGTATGTTTCATATATGGATAATGACCAACGACAGGCAAAATGCTTCATCTATGTGCTAAACCCTAAGATAAGGGATATGGTGCAGATTTGGAAACCGTCTTCAGTAGTGAAAGCTATGGAAATATGTGTTATGCAGAGGAACATATGAAATTAACTAGAGGTACGAGATCGACCTTTCTGCATCATCCTGGGTTCGTGGGGAAGGCCCCTAGGACATTTCCCATGGGAGGGGGCTCAAGGCCACCTCCATATGGTAACAGAGTTGCACCAAGGACAGTAGTTGCAGGGATTTCAATGGTAGTGAGTGAAGCATCTCGTTCATCACCAATGATGCAGGCAGGTCCATGGCCATCTCAGGGAGCAACTAGTAGGGGCAGGGGTTCCAGGGGAAGGAACTCATATCAGAGATAGTTACATAACAGTGCGCAGGTTCAATCCCGTGTTACCTATTGGGGATGTGGAGGACCCCATTACCAACGTGATTGCCCAGAGTTGCAATCAGGATTTGTGCATAGAGAAGGAAAGGCCCCGATGGGAAGAGAAAGTAGCAACCACCAAATTTATGCAGCGATTAATAATCGCCAGGTCGAGCATCAATCCACGGTGGTGGAGTCATCAGGTACGCTAAATCATATCAATTTTAAGATTTTATTTGATTCTGGTGTGACAGATAGTTTCATTTCACCATCTGCATTAGGAAAGAGTGGGTTGGCAGCCTACGAGCAGAATGACTTTAAATAAGTTGAGATGGCTTCGGGGGAAAAAAAGTCGGAGGACCTAGTGTTCATAATTGTATAGTAGACCTAGGAGTATGTACTACCAGGTTTAAGGTATACGTCACTGCTCTCGAGGCGTACAACCTAATCATTGGAATGGATTGGTTAGAAGCTCATTGAACTTTGGTAGATTTTTTCGCAAAAAGGGTGCTTTGTGTCAACGGTGAAGGAAGACCAGTAGAGATCCAGGGTCTATGGAGAAAGGTGTCATTACGCTTTATCTCAGCTATGAAGGTTAAGAAATTCTTGAGGCAAGGGTGTTGACTATATGTAATGGAGGCAGTGAATGAAAGGAAGGGACCCTCATTAGATCAGTACCCGGTATTGTCAGAATTTAAGGATGTTTTTCCAAACGAGTCACCGAGGTTACCTCCTGAGAGGGAGCTCGATTTTACTATTGAGCTAAAACCTAGTGCATAACCAATTTTCAAAACTATGTATCGGATGACAGCATCGGAACTTTGTGGGTTGCAAATGTAGTTGAAAGAGTTACTGGACTTAGGGCTATTAAGGTCCAGTGTTTCACCTTGGGGTGCACCAGTAAATTTTGTAAAGAAGAAGGATGGGTCTTTACGACTATGTATAGATTATAGGGACTTGAACCATGCTATAGTGAAAAATAGGTACCCGATGTCATGAATAGATGACCTCTTCGATCAGATGAAAGGATCAGTATTCTCAAAGATCGATTTGGGATCAGGGTATCCCAAAAAATGCCTTTCGAACTCGGTTTGGGCATTACGAGTTTGTCGTAGTACCTTTCAGATTGACCAATGCACCAACAGTATTCACGAGCCTCATGAACGATGTATTCCGAAAGTACTTAGACTATTTTTTACAAGTCTTTCTAGATGGCATCCTCATCTGTTCCAAAAATGAAAGAGAACATGAGGAACACTTACGAGTGGTGTTGTCCTGGCTTAGAGAGAACAAATTGTATGGGAAGTTGTCGAAGTGTTCCTTCTTTTAGAAAGAGATCCACTATTTGGGTCATATCATTTCTGGTGAAGGAATCTCTATGGACCCAGAAAAGGTAAAGGCCATTATGGAGTGGTCAGTGCCGAAAAATGGCCATGAGGTGAGAAGCTTCATGGGGCTAGCAGGTTATTATCGAAGATTTGTGGAAGGATTCTCTAAAATAGCGAAACCCGTCACCACTTTGTAGCATAAGGGTGTCAGGTATGAATGGACAAAAGAATGTGATAGTGCATTCATTGAGCTTAAGAGGTTACTAAATAGTGCACTAATTCTACGAGTGCCAGATATGGAAAAGGACTTCACAGTCTGCACATATGCCTTGAAGCAAGGGTTGGGGGCCGTGTTAATGCAGGATGTGTTGGTCACTATAATTGCTTAATTAACTCAAACAATCAAGTGCTACATAAATTATCAACCCAGGGAAGTCTGTTATTTCAAAGATAACCACTCACTATATATGCTCAATTCCAAAAGCAACTTAGAGTTGTAGTTAAAGGAACTATATTAATCACACTTGTCTTGAATGAACTGAAGTTCTGACTTGAATTACAGGAAAGCAACCTACCTATTGCAGATATTTAAAGATTAATCTAAAGAATCCTGGATTACATTAAAATAACAATTGCAATAGGAAATAATAATTGTTCTGTAACCAAAGAACAGGACCCTTACTCTCAAACAGAAACTTCAGTACCTTATTTATGATTAACACACTTTCATGGAAACAACAATGTGGAGAAAGCTAACTCTCTCTAGTGGAGAACAGAGCCATCTAATTCCTTCCTTACTAAGCAGGAACCTTAAGCCCTATTTCTTATTAGCACACTTGTGAAAAATGACTGAAATCTACAGAGAACGGGATCTTCTAATCCCTTCCTTTCTGAGCAGGAACCCTTAACCCAGTCTCTGGCTAACACACTTGCAAAAGTAATTGAAATCTACAGAGAACAGGATCGTCTGATCCCTTCCTTTCTGAGCAGGAACCCTTAACCCGGTCTCTGGCTAACACACTTGCAGAGATAATTGAAATCTACAGAGAACAGGATCGTCTGATCCCTTCCTTTCTAAGCAAGAACCCTTAACCCAGTCTATGGCTAACACACTTGCAGAGATAATTGAAATCTACATAGAATAGGATCGTCTGATCCCTTCCTTTCTGAGAAGGAACCCTTAACCTAGTCTCTAGCTAACACACTTGTAGAGATAATTCAAATCTACAGAGAACAAGATCGTCTGATCCCTTCCTTTCTGAGCAGGAACCCTTAACCCAGTCTTTGGCTAACACACTTGCAGAAAATCATCACACAAGATTGCTGCTAAAAAGGATTAGAAACTTCGTGAAAATAAACTAATGTTCTTTAACAAGACAGAGTTCAGTAGTGTTTCAGCAAAGCAGAATTCATTAAAAGTAGTGTTTCAGCAGACAAAAGTTAATCAAAGCATAAACAAAGATTATACTAACACACTCTAAAACTAATGGGTGAATCTTGTGAAGAAGGTGGGCCCTCCCTTCTCACAAGATTCCCCTGAGACGAAAAAGCTAGAGAAGGATGCTCAAAATAGTTTTCTATTCATCTATCAATGTATCATATTACAATCTGAAAGTGAAGTATGTCCCTCTCTCTGAGTCTTTCTCAATACATAAAACTTGGATCCTTCGAATGGTGATTTCCTCTTATTTAAAGAGGGAATCCCTTCGATACAATTGAACAAAAATTACAATGTGTATCTGAGTCCTATTCTTAGTCAGATCGACTTTCTAAACTAGAATAGGATGTCCTAGTCTCGTGCAACAGAATGCTATTGCAAGTACTGAATGAGATGTTGTTACGGCTGGAGTAACAGTTTCTTCTCGTTGCTGCTGATGCTGTTTCAGCATCACAAATTGCGGGCTATTTTAGCCACAGGATTTGCGCTTCGTTGTAAGGTTGTTGTTGACCGCTGACTGTGTAACGACTTCCTTTGTGTTTCAGCGTCGTCGGTCCTGGGCTGTGTAATGGTTTCCTCTGTGTTTCAGCATCTGGGACTCTGGTCTGTGTAACAACTCCGTGTTTCAGCATCTGCGACTGTGGACTGTGTAACAGCTCTTTGTTTCAGCATCTGCGACTCTGGACTGTGTAACAGCTCTGTGTTTCAGCATCTGCGACTTTGGACTGTGTAACATCTCTGTGTTTCAGCATCTGCGACCCTGGACTGTGTAACAACTCTGTGTTTCAACATCTGCGACCCTGGACTGTGTAACAACTCTGTGTTTCAGCATCAGGCCTCAAATGCTAATCTGCGGTTTGAACTGTTTCAACACTTATACATTTCTAATCAATGGTTAAGTACGAGAATTATGTAAAATATTATGCAAAACAGATTAAACGTATAGTAATGAGAAGGGACATTGTATTGCCTTTGGAATGATCAGATAAAGTGATAATATGAGTTTAAATGTGGGTGATCAAGAGTGTAATAGTGGCAAAAAGTATAGTCAAAAAGGTACATTGTGTGGTCCTAACATCCCCCCCAAATCAAGGTGTTGCATGTCCTCAGGCAACGTCACTCTGAATCAGAGTCTGGATACCGACTCTGAGCGTGTAAATTACTCAAGAAGTAGCTCTGGGAGGTACTGTCTGTTGGCATTCTAAACCCTTGGACCTGCTGTAATCTTTTCCATGCTGTTGTTTCTGTCTTCTTAGGGAGCTTATAACTGATTTGATACCTGTCTATTGGAAACCAAAGGATAGGAAAATAAAACCAGTACCCTATCTAGTTTTCAGCACAGTGCTGAGCACACTGGATGTAGTTAGGCACCCTGGAAATTGCTACCTCAAGGTTGGCGGGGTTAAAAGGATGGTATTCTTGTCTTTTCTCAGTGGATTGCTGCCAGAACAAGTTATTTGCCTGGAGGGAAGGAATCTCTATGGTTCTGATGATGTGCTGACAATCCTGGAGCACTCTTGATCGTAGCCGCTGAACATGTTCAGTCATACTTGGTTTCTTTAAGAAATCATAATATTCTCTGGCAAAGGTGGCTTCATTCTGTGGTTCTGGTCTTATCCATAGAAGACGATTATCCGCGTTGTGTTTAGCAGCCATGAAGTCATCTTGCGAAATGATTTGAATGTAGAGAAAGGAGGTGAATGCCCGAATATGGATGTCCCCAACAAGAGGATTGAGGTTCAACTGCCTATTCTTAGGAATGGCTTCGTTGTGGAAATATGCCTCACAGAGGAGGTGCTGATCTCTAGCAGTTGCTTCTGTGAAAGTTTTGACAAAATCTGTTGGGTGTAGTACTACATAGGATTTGCCTTCTATAATTGATTTGATCTGAAACCATGTGAGTCACTCCATAAGGAACATGGAGTAGTTACAGAATGGCTTTCTTGTGGCCAATAGCTTTTGTGTCAAATCAAATACCTGGGCCATTCTACCTTTTAAATCCTTGTTTTGTTTCTTCAGGGCATGAGATTCCTTACGTGTCTTCTCTAGAGCTTCCCAATTTGAGAAAATGTGATTTATCCAGTTTTGTCTGTGCACTTGCAGGCTTTTGGCCTGTGTTTCATCATATTCTTTCTTCCATTTTTGTATTGTTGCCTGCTCATCCCATAGCTAAGTCTATGTTTCAGCGTTGCAAGTAGTGGGATGACGTAAGGTCTGAGTAGACTGTTCCATAAAAGTGGGGAGATTGATCTGGATGGGAGGTGTAAATTCCTCCATAGGCATTGTTTGTACAACTTTGTTGACAAAGGTAGGAGCTTCATTTGTTGCAGTGCAGGGCTCAGTCTTAAACTTGGGAGGACCTGCTGGTTCTTGTGTGACAGCAGGTTCTTCCTCTTTGACTAGAAAAGTTGAAGGAGTAGGGGGAGCTCCTGATATTGGGACTTGAGTTACTTTATAGCCTGACTGATAGTAAATATCCCCACATTGACAACACATATATTCTTTACACAGGCTCTCTGTAGTCTCCTCTGACAAGGTTGCTATACGAGCCAAGGTGTACAAATTTAGTTCCTTTTCATATGCTTCCTTTGCCCTGGCTAACTCTTCCTTATATGCTTCCAGTTCAGACTTTAAAAACTCATTTTCCTATAATACAAAGGCCATTGTTGGTTGTGGTTGTTGTGGAGCAGCTGCAGGAATGGTAGCTGAAACTTGTGTTTCAGTTTCTTGATGTAAGGAAAGTAATGTTGCAGCGCCTTGGACCTCTGATTCCTGTATCTCCATTTCAATGTCAGCAGCTAGTTCTTGTGTTGCAGTCGTAGCTAGTTCTTGTGTGACAACTATGGCTGGTTCTTGTGTTTCAGCCACTGAATGGGTAGTTGGTTCTTGTGTTGCAGCTGTATCTGGTTCTTGTGTGACAGCTATGGTTGGTTCTTGTGTTTCAACCACTGAATGGGTAGCTAGTTCTTTTGTTTCAGCTACTTTATTTGAGGAGAGTAGTGTTGCAGCACCCTGGACCTCTGATTCCTGTATCTCAATTTCAATATCAACAGCTGGTTCTTGTGTTGTAGCCGTAGCTGGTTCTTGTGTGACAACTATGGCTGGTTCTTGTGTTTCATCCATTGAATGGGTAGCTGGTTCTTATGTTTCAACTATAGAAATGGTAGATGAATCTTGTGTTTCAACTACATTATATGAGATGGGTGATGACGCAACACCCTGGGCATCTGGTTCTTGTGTTTCAGTGCCCATGGGTGGAATAGGCAAAGATCCCGGGATTTGGGAGGTTGGAGGTGTACGTGGTATCAGTCGAATGGGTTGGGGAGGTAGGGTAGTGGTAATAATGGGTGGCCTTGTGGAGGCACTTGTTCTCTTTTTTCATAGGAAGGGTGGAAAGAAGGGATTTATTCATTTTCGTTTGCATGGGGTTTTTTCCTCAATGATGGGGCAGGCGGAATTATCTGGCTCAAAATCATCACTAAGAATATGAAGGATAGGAATGGATGATTCTAGTAAGGTATGAGGCGGGTTTGGTATGGTAGAGGGATTGATTGGACTGGTTGGTTCTGTGGGCAGGCTATTGGGTACTTCTGGAGGGTCTGGGGGATTTTGCAGTTGTTGCTCCTGGAGGTTTTCAGGGATTTCGACAGCTGCTTGGGGGTTTATGGGAGGATTATTTAGTGGAGGGTTTTGTTGAGAAAATCCCCTTTGGATGACCAATTGGACAAGACGGTGATGGGTGAGTGAAAGGGTGGGATCTTTAGCCTTTCTGCAATAATGCGCCATATTTTTCAAACATCCTAGCAAATAATAAGGAATATTGACCCGTCGATTATGCCTTAAATGAGATAACAGAAGGAAATTGTGCCGATCAACTACCTGGTATCGGCCCTCGCAGGTTAGGTAATGCTTGATGAATCTTGCAACTTCCCTCCATGGGGGTGGAAATGAGCTGAGTTGAACACCTCTGCCTTTAAGTACAATTCGTTCTTCTGGCAAGAAGAAGTTTTGTTGGGCATTCCGAATGATATTTTTATGACTGAACATGTGAGTTTTGTCGATAGGGAGGCCTAAGACCTGTGCAATATCTTCTTTTGTTACTGGAATTCAGATCCCTTGGATGACAGAATGGTCTTCCTGTAGTTTTTGGGCGAATTGCAGGACCTGTTGTTCATTATACCCCTGGAGTCTCTGAAAGTAACTGAGCCATCCTGCCTGCTGAAAGATTTGATAAGCTACTGGGTAATGTTCTAACAACGCTGTGGTGGCGGGCTCGTTCCATATGACAGAGCCTCCCATGGCTATCATCTTGGTAAGATACAACGTAAGAGAGTTTGAGTATCAGCTTCTGCGCAGAGTGATTTTTCCGAGCGACGTTATGCAAAATGTGGTCAAATATGCGAAAGGGTGGTGAAATAGGAATGGCGGCAGTGAATTTGTGTGAAATGATGGTATCGAAGATTTGACGTGTACTCCCCTCCCGTCAAGTGTGACTAGTAATGATTGCACTTGAGTGGTCATAATGACTTAGATTCTTCTCATTAACTATAGCCTAACTGAATTACATAAAATTTACATACCTCGCCTTACCTTTTGATTCATTCTGCAAATAAAATATCATGCTTGTTCAGCAGTTGTGGCGGAGACTTTGATTTATGAATTGTATCAGGGATTTGCTAACTAGAAGGATGAACTATCGTATGAGAGCGTAAAATCTTGCTGACAGATGATGTTGATAAGTTGGTGTTTCAGCAACAAAACAATTGTTGGACGGTGTTGTTTCGTCGATGAAGATCTATTGGTGTTTCAGCAACAAGAAAAATGGCGCGAAACAATTGTTGGACGATGTTGTTTCGAAGAGAGTGAGGAATTATCGGACTGTAGTGTTTCGGCAGTAGGAAGAACATAAAGTGCTGAACAGTGGTGTTTCAGCATCGTGGAAAATGATGAAAATTTGTTGGCAATGGTGTTTCAGCGACATAAAAGAAAAGGTGAAACAATTGTTGGACGGTGTTGTTTCATCGATGAAGAATGGTGAGGAAATGGGGAAAATGGAAAAAGGTTGTTGAGAAGTTATGGGGAAATGGGTGTGGGGATGGTGGTAGTGGTGTTTCAGTAATGAAGGAAAGGAACGAATTACTGATAGTGGTGTTTCGGTATCAGGGAAAGTCAAGAGTGTTGAACGGTGGTGTTTCAACATCGGAAGAAAGTCAACAGTGCTGAACAATGGTGTTTCAGCATCAGAGGAAAGTCAAGAGTGTTGAACGGTGGTGTTTCAGCATCGGAAGAAAGCAACAGTGCTAAACGGTGGTGTTTCAGCATCGAAAGAAAGTCAACAGTGTTGAACAGTGGTGTTTCAGCATCGGAAAAGATTTTCTGTTTGAAGTAGGATCGTCCTTTCCTAGTGGCCTGTACTTCGATCGGGAGCCTGGAAAAATTGATTGTAACATGGTATTTCTTGACAGGGATTATTAGTAAATAAAATCTAATCTAATATAATACTAAAGAAATTAACTTAAAAGAATTATTTGCAATTAGCGGTAGAAACCCCCTCAACGAAGAGAAAATGGGCATCTGCCATGCATGTGGCCTTAAAATCTTCTTTAGAAATAGGTCGCTAGTATAGATGGAGCCGATGACCATTTACAAGTAAAAGAGTTTTGGAGTCATCGATTGTGAGGATCCTTACTGTTCCATTGGGGAAAACTGTGTCTACTTCGTAAGGTCCAAGCCATCTTGTACACAGTTTCCCTTGAAATTCTTTGAACCGAGAATCATACAGTAGGGCCCAATTGCCTTTTTGGAACTGCTTGTTCCTGATATTTTTGTCATGCCATTTTGATCTTTGTTATTGAATTATGGTTGTTTGTTGAATGGCATCTAGTCTTTTCTCCTCTAGTTCATTAAGTTGATGTAACCTGGTTGTCTGTGCATCGGTTAAATCAAGGTTGACAGCTAAAGAAGTCCTTAAGGTTTTTATCTCAAATTCCATAGGAAAGACAACACTTTTTCCATAGACTAATTCATAGGAAGAGAATCTTGTAGTATTTCTCCAGGTAGTTCTTTAGGCCCATAGTGCTTCAGGGAGCCTGTAGGACCAATCCTTTCTAGTTTCCTTCACTGTTTTTGTGAGAATGTCTTCTATTACTTTGTTTGTGCTTTCCACCTGTCCATTGGCTTGGGGGTGGTATGTTGTAGTCATTCTCTGTTGAATATGATATTTCTGAAGGGTGGCTTTGAACCCATGAGAAGTGAAAGGAGGTCCTCCATTTGTAACTAATTCTCTTGGCATTCCAAATCTGGTGAAAATGTCTTTAAATAAGAAATCTATAACTGCTTCTTCGGTTGCTCTATGGAGTGCCTTGGCTTCCACCCATTTAGTCATGTAGTCTGTGTAGACCACTATATAAACTTTTTGATTGGATGGAGGGTTGATGGGTCTTATAAAGTCTAAGGCCCATATTTCAAATGGTTCGAGTACTATCTGGGGGTTTAATGGCATTTCATCTCTATGATTAGGTTGGCCTACTCTTTGGCAGCTATCATAGGCCTGGACATATTTATTTGCATCTTTGAAGAGTGAGGGCCAATAGTACCCCATCCTAAGAATTTTATGTGTTGTTCTCTTATCAGTAAAATTCCCTCCACGAGGGCCATCAAGACAAGCTTTTAATAGATCATACACCTCATCTTCTCTAATACACCTTCGAATTTCTTGATCAGCTCCTGTATGGAAAAGGTACCCACTTATCCATCTATACCGAGCACTTTGATAAATGATACTTTTTTTCTCTCGGTAGGATAGGTGTGGTGGTAACTTCCCTGCACCCAAGTAATTAGCAATATCTGCATACCAAGGTGAGTGAGCAGAAACTACAAATAGATATTCATCAGGAAAGGAATCATCTACTGGGGTATCATCATCAGGTGTCAATCGAGAAAGGAAATCAGCAACTACATTCTCTTTTTCTGGTCTATCTACAATTGTAATATCAAATTCTTGCAATAACAGTAGCCATCTGGTGACTCTAGCATTTGTGATAGGTTTATTCATTAAGTATTTGATAGCTGAGTGATCAATATGGAAAAAAGTAGAATAGCTAGTAATGTAATGTCTAAATTTATTAATTACTTAGATAACTGCTAAGAATTCCTTCTCGGTGACTGTATAATTGAGTTCAGCAGGGGACATATTCTTGCTGATGAAATATATAGCATAAGGGAGATGATTTTCTTCCTGTACCAAAACAGCTCCTATTGCAGTATCTGAAGCATCGGAGGATATGTGAAAGGGAAGTGTCCAGTCAGGTCCTCTAAGGATAGGAGTTGTAGATAACTGATGTCTAAGTGTATTAAATGCTTCTTGGCAAGAATCAATCCATTTAAATTCAACATTTTTCATCAGTAATATAAACAGGGGAGAAGCTATTTTGGAAAAGTTCTTGATAAATCTTCTATAGTATCCAACATGTCCTAGAAATATTCTTACCTCTGTCTGAGTTTTGGGAGTAGGAATATCCTTAATGACTTGTATTTTGGATGGGTCTACTTGAATTCCTTGAGATGAGATCAAATGTCCAAGCACTATTCCTTCACTCATCATCATATGACATTTTTCTGTACTTAAGGAGAGTTGAGCTTGTATGCATCGTTTAAGTACTTTCTCAAGGTTTTGCAGTGCTTCCTGAAAAGAAACACCATAAGGAGTAAAGTCATCCATAAAGATTTCCATAGAGTCATTAAGCATATCATAAAATATTCCTAAAACTACTCTTTGGAAGGTTGTTGGTGCATTACATAATCCAAACGGAAGAACTCTATAAGAAAATCTTCCCCAGGGGCTAGTAAAGGTGGTTTTATCTTGATCTTGAGGTGCAATTTTGATCTGGTTATACCCACTGAAACCATCTAAAAATGAGAAAAAAATCTTCCCTAACAAATTATCTAACACTTGATCAATGAATGGTAATGGAAAGTGATCTTTCTGAGTGGATTTATTTAAAACTCTATAATCCACACATACTCTCCATTTCCCATTTTTCTTAGGAACTATCACCAACGGGGACACCCATTCACTATCTGATATAGGATAGATAAACCCTGCATTAAGCAATTTTTGAAGTTCTTCTTTGAGGATTTCTCTTAAATTCGGGTTCATTCGTCGCTGAGGTTGGCAGATTGGTCGACAATCCTCCTTAATATATATTCGATGAGTACATAATTCACAAGAGATTCCTTTCATGTCTATGTAATCCCATGCGAATGCTTCTTTATTTTCCCGAAGTAACTTCATTAATTGTTTTGTTTCAGCTGCTCTCAAATTAGGGTTTATGTTCAATGTTTTGCCAGGTTCAATTTCCACTTGTATGCTTTTAGAGAAGATGGTGTTAGATGTTTGAAGTGGGCTTTCCGAATTGAGGTTTTATTGATTATCAGACTCCAATAGTGCAGTTAGTTGATTATGAGTTTCTGGAGTTACAGAGGAGGGTTCGCAAATAAAATTATTGATTAGTTCATCCTCGGTAGAGTCTTTCATGGTTAAAGCTTGTCCAATATTCAAAAGGGGTTGAGTAGTTTGATCCTCAAAATCTACCCATACAGAGTTATCATTATTAACCAGGGGTGTAGCGTGAGGATAGAGGGTAAGCTGCTTAGTTTCATAACCATTTGAAATTGTCATTGAACCTGATCTATAGCTGATAAAAGCATCTACTATGGCCAGCCAAGGTCTACCCAAAATTAGAGGGTGGCCCCCAAACTTAGTTTTGGGTTGCAGCACTGTAAAGTCAACTGGATAATTCCAGGATTCCACAGAGATACTGAGGTCTTCAATGACTCCTTTTGGTTTAATTATGGATCTGTCAGCTAATTCTAGGATAGTAGCGGTGTCTCTAACTTCATTTTGTAATTGTAGCAGTTGTAAGGTTTCAAGAGTCATGATATTGATAGCGGCACCTAGGTCTACCAAGACTCAAGGGATTATCGTTTTTCCAACTTGTACTGTAACAATAGGGTGGCCAGGATCACCATATTTAACTGGGGGAGTTTTACCTGACATTAGTGCAGACAAATCTCCCATAACATGGACTGTAAGGGGATCCTTAGTTTTCCTACTGGGATTTTTAACACAAATATCTCTCATTGTCCTGGCATAGATTGGTACATCTCGGAGTGCTTGTAGCAAAGGAATTTTGACATATAAAATTTTCAATTCTCCTAGAAGATTGAAGGCTAGTGGATCAGGCGTTTTGGTTAAGGCTAAACGCTCAAGAAATGGTGGTTTTGTTGTTTTAGTAACATTGTTAGAGGATGATTGTACCTTTTCAGGTACATCATGCTCTTTTGTTTCCTCTTTATTAGAAGAGGTAACATCAGCTATGGTAGGTTCCACAATTCTCCCAGATCGTAGATGAATATCGTTGCATTGCGCAGGGAGAAGAGAAAGTGTAGGCTGGTTATAAATATCAATGCACTGCATAGCTTTATTATTTGGGTTGGGGTTAGGTTGTACAACTAGCTGGGGTCTTATCGTTTGGTTGTTTAGGGAAGTTCCAGCTGGTAAGGAAAGTGGTTGCAGGAATTGCGGTTGAGGTAATTGATTTTGAAAGGGGGGTTGTTGTCCTCTCCAATTTTGATTCCATTGGTTCTGATATGGTTGTTGCTGTTGTGGAGGCCAAGGGGTCCACATTGATGGATCAACAAAGGGTGGGTTATTTTGTTGCATGGGTGGGTAAGTTTGTTGCATGGATGGGTAATTCATTTGATTAGTGTATTGCATTTGATTGTAGGGGTAACTCATTTGATTGAAAGAAGAATAATTATTCCAATGATTAGAAGATGCAAATGGCATGTTAGGATTCATACCTTGTCCCCACGGTTTCCATTGCCTCCTTTGTGTCATCAGATAGACAGCTTCAGCTTCTTCGTCCGTTGGTTGTAATGCTTCCTTGATCCCTGGTAAAGATGGACAATTTTGGGTATCATGATCTTTATCACAGATAGTGAAGATTGGCTTTTTGTCCAGTGGAAATTCTCTTCGTGGGTGCTTATCTCTGCATTGAGAACAAAATATGGACAAGGCTTCTTTCGTTTCTGCTTGCTTTTCCTTAATCTACAGGGTATCCATTTGTGAGGCAAAAGAGTTTAACATTTCAGTTTTAAAACCTTCAAGTAAATTACCTATCTCGGCTCTTGTTGCTCCCCCACTGGCTGATTTTTGGACTCTTGAAAATGTGGTGTCCCTGCTGTTTGATCTATTTCTTGAAGCTCTTCTTGAACATATTTTTCATAAATTAACAATTTCATTGTATGATTCCTTAGATATGTCCCCTTTCCAAAGCATATTCAGCATATCCAAAGAGTCATCCCTTACCCCTTTTAATAATATAGTTTTAAGAATGTCTTTCCTTACATTGGGGTGACTGGATCTTTGTAGATTGTATTGTAGCCTTTCTACAAAGTCCTCCAGATTCTCGTCTTCTTTCTGCATCATCTTAAATAGCTCCTCCTTCTTTTCCCTTGTTCGGCAGTAGTCCTGGTATTTGTTCAGGAATTTATGTTTCATTTGGTCCCATGTTGTGATTACATGGCTTCCAAGACTCATAAACCATCTTAGTGCATTTCCTTTTAGTGTTGTTGGAAATAAGTTTAATTTTTGAGCATTAGAAACATAATCATAACTTTTGCATAATATATCAAACTCAAAAAGAAATTCAGCAGGATCTTCTGAAGATAAACCATGAAAATTAGGTAATGTTGAGAGTGGAATGTTTTTCATGGGGGCTACCCCTCTAGGGAGATCGCCAATAGGAAATCCTAATGTAGAAAAAGAGTTTTCATCATTTACCTCTTCTTCAGGACCTGTCTGTTCTTCGTGATGCAATTCTTCATTGTACTCATCCATGTTTTCTGTCTACTCCCCTACTGCGCTTCCTCTATCCTCAATGTTTCATGTTGGCTTCTGGACTGTCTCAGGACTCCAAACTTCTTTCCCTGTTCCAAAAATTGCCTGAAATGAAGGCTGGGACTTTTGTTTTCGAAGGTTTGGTCGTTGAGCAGCAGATTCAGACTTTGATATGATCTCGTCAATGTAAGTCTTTCTTCCTCCTTTTCCTTTTCCTTTGTCACCTGTAGGGTTAGTCTCTTTCAGGTCTTTCATGCAATCTTTTAAAAAAAAAATCATAAGTGCTTTTGAAATCTATAGCTACCTTCCCCGACAACGACGCCAAAATGTTGGTCACTATAATTGCTTAATTAACTCAAACAATCAAGTGCTACATAAATTATCAACCCAGGGAAGTCTATTATTTCAAAGATAACCACGCACTATATATGCTCAATTCCAAAAGCAACTTAGATTTGTAGTTAAAGGAACTATATTAATCACACTTGCCTTGAATGAACTGAAGTTCTGACTTGAATTACAGGAAAGAAACCTACCTATTGCAGATCTTTAAATATTAATCTAAAGAATCCTGGATTACATTAAAATAACAATTGCAACAGGAAATAATAATTGTTTTGTAACCAAAGAACATGACCCTTACTCTCAAACATAAACTTCAGTACCTTATTTATGATTAACAAACTTTCATGGAAACAACAATGTGGAGAAAGCTAACTCTATCTAGCAGAGAACAGAGCCATCTAATTCCTTCCTTTCTAATCAGGAACCTTAAGCCCTACTTCTGATTAGCACACTTGTGAAAAATGACTGAAATCTACAGAGAAGAAGATCTTCTAATCCCTTCCTTTCTGAGCAGGAACCCTTAACCCAGTCTCTAGCTAACACACTTGCAGAAGTAATTGAAATCTACAGAGAACAAGATCGTCTGATCCCTTCCTTTCTAAGAAGGAACCCTTAACCTAGTCTCTGGCTAACACACTTGCAGAGATAATTGAAATCTACAGAGAACATGATCGTCTGATCCCTTCCTTTCTAAGAAGGAACCCTTAACGCGGTCTCTAGCTAACACACTTGTAGAGATAATTGAAATCTACAGAGAACAAGATCATCTGATCGGTTCCTTTCTGAGCAGGAACCCTTAACCCAGTCTCTAGCTAACACACTTGCAGAGATAATTGAAATCTACAGAGAACAAGATCGTCTGATCCCTTCCTTTCTGAGAAGGAACCATTAACCCAGTCTCTGGCTAACACGCTTGCAGGAAATCATCACACAAGATTGCTGCTAAAAAGGATTAGAAACTTCGTGAAAATAAACTAAAGTTCTTTAACAAGACAGAGTTCAGTAGTGTTTCAGCAAAGCAGAATTCATTAAAAGTAGTGTTTCAGCAGACAAAAGTTAATCAAAGAATAAACAGAGATTATACTAACACACTCTAAAAATAACGGGTGAATCTTGTGAAGAAGGTGGGCCCTCCCTTCTCACAAGATTCCCATGAGACGAAAAAGATAGAGAAGGATGCTCAAAAAAGTTTTCTATTCATCTATCAATGTATCATATTACAATCTGAAAATGAAGTACGTACCTCTCTCTGAGTCTTTCTCAATACATAAAACTTGGATCCTTCGAATGGTGATTTCCTCTTCTTTAAAGAGGGAATCCCTTCGATACAATTGAACAAATATTACAATGTGTATCTGAGTCCTATTCTTAGTCAAATCGACTTTCTAAACCAGAATAGGATGTCCTAGTCTCGCACAACAGAATGTTATTGCAAGTACTGAATGAGATGTTGTTGTTACGGCTGGAGTAACAGTTTCTTCTCGCTGTTGCTGATGTTGTTTCAGCATCGCAAATCACGGGTTGTTTCAGCCACGGGATTTGCGCTTCGTTGTAAGGTTGTTGTTGACCCCTGACTGTGTAACAACTTCTTTTCTGTTTCAGCGTCGTCGGTCCTGGGCTGTGTAACGTTTCCTTTGTGTTTCAACATCTGTGACTTTGGTCTGTGTAACAGCTCTGTGTTTCAGCATCTGAGACTGTGGACTATGTAACAGCTCTGTGTTTCATCATCTGTGACTCTGGACTGTGTAACATCTCTATGTTTTAGCATCTGCGACTCTGGACTATGTAACAGCTCTGTGTTTCAGCATCTGCGACCCTGGACTGTGTAATAGCTCTGTGTTTCAGCATCAGGCCTCAAATGATAATCTGTGGTTTGAACTGTTTCAACACTTATACATTTCTAATGAATGGTTAAGTATGAGAATGATGTAAAATATTAGGCAAAACAGATTAAACGTATACTAATGAGAAGGGACGTTGTATTACCTTTGGAATGATCAAATAAAGTGATAATATGAGTTTAAATGTGGGTGATCAAGAGTGTAATAGTGGCAAAAAGTATAGGCAAAAAGGTACATTGTGTGGTCCTAACAGGATGGAGGAGTGATAGCTTATGCATCAAGGAATTTGAAGAAACATGAAGATCTTTACGCCACTCATGATTTAGAGTTGGTAGCTGTAATGCTAGCTATGAAACATTGGAGGCACTATCTTGTGGGGTGAAACTTTGAGCTCAAAACAAACCATCAAAGTTTAAAACATCTCTTCACTCAAAGGGATCTAAATGCCAGGCAAAGGCTATGGAGTGAGTTTATGAGTGAGTAAAATTTTGGTATTTCATACATCAAGGGAAAGGAAAATGTGGTCGCAGATGCCTTGATGTTGTTGGGGAAAAACACCCTATGTTCTAGCAAATAGAGTTCAGACTTTGCATGCAGATATGACTGAATAAAAATTACTTTCTACCTTCATCCCTAGATTTAAATCCCCTTTTCTTAGTAAATGCATGGAAAGATCAACCTACCTCGTTATCGATGTTTGATGTTGATCCTTCGTTGTGCTTGATTACTTGTTCGCAATACTCGTTCCAAAGTTGACCTGCATTCAAGACGAGCAACAACTATGCATGCATACTACTTATATACTAACGGGTTAGCAATCAAACATAAACTAATCAAACCATAAAAAGTTCATGAATTGGGATGGGAAAATTATTCTCTTTATTACTTAGAATGAGTCAACTTACAAAATCTGAGACCGGCCACCGCTCCTCGAACCTGATCTTGGGTTCCTCTTCTTCTGTCCTTCAACTGCTTTTCTTTGAATCTCCTTTGGAATAAGGAAAGGCTAAAGGGTTGGGACAATGGGAATACGTAAATGGGCAGAGTTTCTTTTCTATATTTTTCCTCCTCCAAATGGTACCCCTACCCCTTCTTTTATAGGCTAGAAGGAGCTAGATATTTGGACAAACCCTCGACCATGCATGGCCAAGAGTTTTAGTTAACTCACCCATAGCTTTTTGTTCCATCAACAACTTTACTTTTTTCGTTCTTTTGTTGGTCCATGCGGGCTGTTTTGGGTCAGCCAGCATGTACATGCATGCAGTAATGACTTAGGGTGTGTGGGCCTTTATTCAAGAGGATTTCCAAAGAATTGTTCAACAGTGTTTTGGAAAAGAAGGGATATGGGTTAGCCCGATGCCAGGTAAGCATGTGTGTTGCAATTTAGGGTTATAACAGATGCCCCCTAATGTGTGAGGTCAGAAGAGCATCTGATGGCTGAAATACATTACCAATCTTTACTGATGTGCCGAAAAATTGAGCCCAAGGATTAGGAACTGGGAGGTGTCATCTGCAAAATAACAAATGTCTCACCGAGGCAGGCATACCCATGCTCGGGATAAAATAGAACCATGGCTACCAATCAAATACACTGTAGATCCATGTCAAATAACTATAAAGAGTAGCCGTGAAAAATACACAATGGAGCTACATCTCAAAATTAGAAAGATATACGTATAGAGTATCCATGTTCTAGAAGCTGATTCGGCCTGATGGCTGGAGATGAGATCTTCAAGCTCGAGAAACAACTTCAAAATCTTCAAAACTCAAGTTGGAGTGTAATATGAGTGTATGACTGCACTACCCAGAGGTCTTCAATGGCTCGTCGGTCATGGACTTGATAATCTTGATGATCGTACTGAAGGCTTCAGTAATTTCGAACAAGGACTTGATTGGATGTTCAGGATGGTTGGGTATGCGGACAAGAGACATATTGCAGAGGGGATAACTCAGGCTTAGTGACAAACTTCCCTTGGACAATAGCACGACAAGTGATGAAACTCGGGCAACATGTATGTTAATCATAAGTCTACGAAGTGGGAGGCAATGCAAACTCTCCATATGTTTGGAAGAATAACCAAACGGTGGAGGACACAACTCTATATAGCGAGAAAATCTTCGTAAGGTTGTACTACATCCCATAGTCCGATGAACAAACATACAGATGTGCTTTATCCAAGGGAGACTCATTATGCTTCCAATAAAGAAAACACTTTTCCCTTCCTCTTTTTGGGGTATATTTGATTTTTTTGTTCTTTTTGATAATTGTGAAAAAAGAAGAAAGGAATATTATGTTACAATGAAGGAACGAGTATTGAAAACATACAAGTTCAAGGCATAAGGACAAGATTGATATTCTAGTAAAATGAAACTCGGGAAAAATCCTCCGACGACCAAAGGTGTTAAGTCACAGAAGCAAACTGTCACAAGGCTGGTGTATAAGGTATGTAATGCAGTTAATAAAACACACAATGGTAACGTCCTTCGATGTAAGTTTAATGAGCCCAGAGAAGGTAAGCTCGGTGGTTTTTCATATTTATAGAGTCTGAAAAAACATAAAAGGAGACTCCATTGGGGTACCTTTTCCGAAGATAGTCTAGTCGGTTCGAAAAAGTGTAAACTAGCACCGATTAGACGTCGATTCAAAACCATTTTAACGAGTGTGACAAGGACAATATCACTTGGCCATTTTTTCATTTTTAAAGAAATAAAAAAAAATTAACTATGGACTCTGTCAGGAGTATTCTTCTGGACCAATTTAACGAGTATGAAAGAATAAGGTCACTTGGCGATCTTTTCAATTTTAGGGAGTCTGAAAAGAGATTAACTATGGACTCCGTGGGGGTTTATTTTTCATAAGTTTAGTCCCTAAGGTCCGAAAAAAGGATAAAATTATACCTGAGAGTACTCTTCTAAAGAACGAAAGTTCTATAGAGTATACCTTTGTTCGTACAGTTGACCATCCGGACCGAAAAAGAGGTAAACTACTACCGGACAGATGTGACTTCAAATTTCAGTTTAATGAGTGTGAAAGGACACAAGATCGCTCGACAATCTTTTCATGTTTAGAGGGTCTGAAAAGGGATTAAAAGGAGACCCGTTATTTTTTGGGAGTCTTGAGGGTGAGACAAAGAGCGAAGAAGAATCATGGAAATGAGGCTCAAACTCATATTCAAGAAAGACTATAAGGACTCCCAAGCCTACAGTGTTTTAGAGACAGCATGGACACCATAATGCAACCAGGACCTACCTAGGGCATCCATGTTTTGGTAAGCTCTACCGCCATGTTATGACACTTCTAAAGAAGATATGATGGTTCTGTGTCACAACCTGATGCGAGCGATCCTATAACATAGGAAAAAGACAATGAGATGAAAAATTCGGGGTAGTTACCTAACCTATATGCTCAAGTTGATTCTTGGAAAAAAATTCATGGACCATCAAAATTTTCTCAAAAATCAGAAAAAGTGTCCAAATACCTGATCAAATCCCTCCGATATAACTCCAGAATCACTCTAAACGGTTTTTGGTATAAAGAAACTGATAAGGGAGGCCAAAAAAGTGACAAAAAGAGGCCAAAAAGTCTATAAATAGAAGCTAGCAACTCATTATCACCATTGCTGATTTGGAAATTGACTCTGGAACCAAAAGACCCCCATTGCTAAAAATGGTGATTCTGGGAGCTATAGTGGATGAAACAAAATTTCTCTTGGATCAAGTAAGTACAAACTCCCCTGTCTAACTATTCAATTCTTCAATTTTGCATTGGCTTTCATTTTTTGGGTGGGCATCGGCCTTTAAAAGGTCGGCCCTAAGTACATGTAGGATGTCTCTGGACAGGCCGCGTGTACACTCGGGAAGACTAAAGTCTTCCCGCGTGTACACGTGACTGTCGCCTCTACAGCTCGCATGGACCTCCCTTTTATAGAAAAGAAGAACTAAAGAGCCAACACTCACCCTCTTGAACTTTGTTATGTTGGCAGTATGTATGTCCAGTGGAGGGAAAGGGAGCATGAAGCAATCAGTGAGTTGGTCGTGAGAGATCCGAATGTCGTGGTCGTGTTGATGCAATGTGGTTTACTAAAGTTCTTCCTGTGTCCATTTATGTGAGCGCAACCAAGGCTAATGAATTCCTTGATTGACTACTGGCACCTTGATGCAGAGGCCTTCATGCTAGAGGGGATATCACTGGTGCCCACCACCGAGGATATCTACTTTTTGACTGGCCTCTCAAGGAGAGGGGAACGATTCAACTTTAGGACATTTCCTTCAGGACCGCATAAAATAGAGGAACTGATATATGAGCACTGTGAGACTAGGACAAACCATGTGAGCTCCCAGGTTCCCATCAGTAAGATTACTAACCTATCATTGTAGGCGATATTATTACTGATTAGGCAGATTACCAGTTCAACAGCCTTGCATCAGGCGTCTTGCGCATAGACGAACTGTTCTATATAGTGCTTGAATGCATAGATTTTTGACTGGAGTACCACACTACTTGAGTGTATGAAGAGGCAATTGACAGATTTTTGACATCAGACACAAAGGAGGTTCGGGTTTAGGATGATTTTGTGTTCATATTTCTTTGAGAGAGTTTCAAGCTTTAGTCCTCGGGAAGTGGTACGAGGACAACAAACCTATTTCCTTGTAGTCTGTAGATGGGCAGTATTACTTCCATGATAGGGTGGTGGAAGGACCAATGAGTCCTTCGATGATGACTTCCTTGCATGGCTGTCACGGCAGATCCCTGTGATCGAGGATTAACCTTATGCAGGGATAGATTTTTCTAGAGATCCTGAGATACCCATTCCTCCCGGTGAGGAGCGAGGGGAGATGGATAAGTCTCCACCTTTGTAGTTTTTTTTTATGTTTGTATATGTAATTTTTATGTCATTTTTGTTATATATATCATTTTTTTTATATGCTAGACTATTTGACGGGTAAACGTTTGTTGCATGCAAATGTGGGACCCGTGTGACCTGTCGATTATGCATGGAACATACATTGTCCTCGGCCAGAAGCTGCAACTTCCGCCACCGAGGGAGAAGCAGTAGTAGGGAACCTCCCATCTGGGGAGGCTGAGAGGGTCCTTAGACAAGTTGAGAGGAACTTCACTGCACTCACTCGCATAGTCCCGATGGTAGAGATAGAGGACCTGCCGCCATCCATGCAGCCTCATGTAGCAGGGGCACCTCGAACATGGGTCCGATTGTTTAGGCATTTAGCCCATGTTGTGGAATATTATAATAGGGCCCATAGGCCCTGAACAGATCTAGACTTTTTACATGCCACAAGCACTTACTTGTATATATTTTTTAAGGGCATAAGCCCTGTTGAAACAAAACCTAAATTTTTTACTTTATGAACAAAATTTCTGGTATTCCGGAACCTTTGCAATTTAAAAAAAAAAAAAAAAATCTATATAAAACAAAAAACTTTTCAGACCTAATGAATTTGTAATCCACCTGAGATTTATTTTTGGAAAATAATGATTGAAACTTAAATCAATAAACGCTCCAAATATTCTTCCGAATTATTTTCAGAATGAACCTAAATGATAGAACTTAAAAAAAAAAATTCGGGATATCGGAGTTCGCTATTTGGTAATAGAAAGTCTCAACGCATATTAAATCACGAAGTCCCGACCGCCGAGCTTGCGAATCATTAATACGTAATTAATCCATCTTTAATTTAACTATCGTTCTAAAATGAGTTTCAACTTTGAATTAACCATATCGGGAAATCGCGTTTCGCGGTTTTGGAAAAGCAAGAAAACTTGATGTCGTCTCCCTCGATTTCCCGATCCCCGATCATAATAAGTTTTTTTAAAGAAGGTTTAAAAATAATCTAATTACTGTCATGTGTGATTAAGATTGACTAATTACATCGGGAAATCGCCATTCGCGACTCCGCAAATAGAAATTTTCACAACAGTAGAAGTCCCGATCTCCCGATCCCCGATTTCCCGAATCCTGAATTCTTGATTAACGAAGCTCCGAAAAGATAAT
>ML840228.1:0-19116 GCA_009831015.1 Picea engelmannii | reverse complement strand
TGTGATTTTTGTTTTCTGTTTTAAATCTTAAAGTTACTTTACCAATATCTGACCTGAACATCTGAAGCAATAAACTCACAAAAAACCCTTTTTATGAAAATTATAAAAATTAATCATCTATGACAGTCCCAAACGCTAGACAACCGAACGTAGACCTAGGTTTACAAGACCAAACTAGTATTGTATTGAACCTCTTTAATACTATCCTGCAAACCGCAAGAAACAGAACTGAATTAGAACAATCGTGGGCAGCAATAGAACGGGACATAACTATCCAAGAACAAAGAGAAGAAAGACAGAGACAGTTGAGAAACTGAATCTGATCGAGCCTTCTTTGTCCTTTGTTTTGAAAGAAAACACTATTATTTTGGATGCCTAGACGGTGTGTTTTATAGCCTTAAAACACAAACTCTGGAACAACAAGCCCTGTGACTCGTTATTAGTCCCATTTTTTAGGCGCTTACATCCATCTATGTACTATGGTTGTTTTATGATGTTATATATGGTTTTTTGATATTTTGTGTCTTATGGATCACGTGTGCAAAAATGTATTTACATGCTTATGTCAATGTTCTTTCATATGTGTGCAAGATGCCAATCTAAAATTTGATTAGCTAGAGTATCTGTAATTTGGTTTAATCTCCTAGGAACATGAAAATATATAATATAATCAAAGTTTTGTTCTAAGAGACGTACCCTAAGGAATCGTCGATGTAAAGTTGGATCATAAACCCGGTATACTCTATTTATCTATGACACAACCAGTTGAGCATTGAGATAGACCTAGAGATGAGAGATACCCAATGATAAGGCGTCACAAAGCAACTCAATAACTACACTATACTCGGCGAAATTATTTGTGGTGTCACCTAAGCATATACCTCTGGAAGATAACAACTGGCTCTGAGGTGTAAGGATTACCCAAGCTACAGAGGCAAGCCTCCGAGTGTGTTGACTAGCACTATCTGCATACCCAACAAACACCTCAGAATCACTTGACATCTTCCATATTGACAAAAGATAACATCAATGGCATGTCCATAACACTCAAAAGAAACTAAAAAGTAATAGTACAAAGACTATACATATGTTACAAAAAGTTACCAACAATGATCTTCCTATGAGTAATACTTCTTGAGGTAGATCTCATTTCTAGGCTCTGCCAAAGCATTCCCTTCAAAATCAACCAAATGATAAGCACCCTTTTTTAATACCTCTTTTATGATGAAGGGTCCAAACCACATGGGTTTGAATTTTCTTGCCCTCAGGGGGTCCTTATCTTGGTCATAGACCAGAACAAGATTGCCTTTAGAGAAAATCCGAGGACGAATGGACCTATCATACTGACACTTGAACTTATGTTTGTGAGCCTCGTTGGCTAGGGATGCATCATGATGCTGCTCAAGGTGTACTAATCGTTCTTCAAGTGGAGAAGTGTCTGGCAATAATTGTACTGCCAATTTTAGATATGGGATCTAACATTTGATGGGAAAGACTGCCTCCAACCCGTAAACGAGTTGAAAAGGTGAGAAACTGGTTGCAATCTTAACAGATGTTCGGTAAGCCCAGTATGGTCACCAATTCTGTTGTTGGGGAAAAACACCCTACAGACTAGAAAATAGAGTTCAAACTTTCCATGCAGATATGACCGAATAGAAATTAATTTCTACCTTCATCCCTAGATTTAAATCCCCTTTTCTTAGTAAATGTATGGAAATATCAACCTACCTCGTTACCGATGTTTGATGTCGATCCTCTCTTATGCTTGATTACTTGTTCGCAATACTCCTTCCAAAGTTGACCTGCATTCAAGATGAGAAACAACTATGCATGCATACTACTTATATACTAACAGGTTAGAAATCAAACATAAACTAATCAAACCATAAAAAGTGCATGAATTGGGATGGGAAAATCATTCTCTTCATTACTTAGAATGAGTCAACTTACAAAAGATGAGACCGGCCACCGCTCCTCGAACCTGATCCTGGGCTCCTCTTCTTCTATCCTTCAACTGCTTTGCTTTGAATCTCCTTTGGCATAAGGAAAGTCTAAAGGGTTTGGACAATGGGATTACGTAAATGGAAAGAGTTTCTTTGCTATAATTTTCCTCCTCCAAATGGTACCCCTACCCCTTCTTTTATAGGCTAGAAGGAGTTAGGTATTTGGACGAACCCTCGGACATGCATGGCTGGGAGTTTCAGTTAACTCACCCATAGCTTTTAGTTCCATCGACAACTTTTCTTTTTTCATGCTTTTGTCGATCCACGTGGGTTGTTTTCGGTCAGCCAGTGTGTATGCACGTGCAGTAATGAGTTAGGGTGCATGGGCCTTTATTCAAGAGGATTTTCAAATAGTTGTTCAATAGTGTTTTGGCAAAGAAGGGATATGAGTTGGCCTGATGCCAGGTAAGCATGTGTGGTGCAATTTAGGGTTATAACACTTGAGTAGGATACCATGTGTCTTCTCCTTGGTACCCTTAAATGTCAATCTGAGGGAACATGTGTTGACGCAACTCCAAGGAGACATTTGGTATTTAGAGGTTACTTCAAACCTCCAGAGTGGGAGGAAATTAGATCCAAAGTATGAAGGATATAGTCTGGAAGAAGACAGACTGTTAAGATATTGGGGAAGGATGTACATCCCTCAAAGTGGGGATATTCGAAATATCATACTGAAGGAATCCCATATAGCACTTTATTGTGCGCATATGGGTGTGAAGAAGATGTACGTAGACATGAGGAAGCTCTTCTTCTGGGTAGGCATGAAGCGCGATGTATTCCATTTCATCGGCAAGTGCCTAGAGTGTCAACAAGTGAAAGCCAACCACCATCACCCGACAAGCCTCGTATAACCACATTATGTTCCGATGTCCAAGTGGGAAGTCATCTCTATGGATTTTGTTGTGGGGTTTCCGCTCACATCTCATAGATAGAATGCCATTCTTGTGATAGTGGATAAGTTAACCAAGGGTGCTCATTTTATTCTGATTAGAGACACTTACGATGTCACTAACGTGGCACGTGTGTTTGTAAGTGAGGTTATCCATTTGCATAGGATACCTAAGAAGATCATTTCAGATAGGGACTCCAGATTCACTTCCAAGCTTTGGACAAGTTTGCAGTCAGCGTTGGGGACTCAGTTGAACTTAAGCATAGATTATCATCCTGAAATAGATGGGAAAAATGAGAGAGTAAATCAAGTCATGGAAAACATTCTTAGGATGTATGTCATGGATAATAAAACCCAGTGGGAGAAGTACCTACCTTTGGTAGAGTTTGCCTACAATAACAGTTTTCATAGCTCCATCGGAATGCCACCCTATGAAGCTCTATATGGAAGGCCATGCTAAACACTGTTGAGTTGGGATATATTAGAAGACTGAGTAACAGCTGGGCTAGAATTGATTCAAGAGATGGAGGAATAGGTGATTCAAATTAGGCAGAGACTAAAGGAAGCACAGGATAAGCAGAAAAGTTATGCGGATGCACACAGGAGCGACCGAAGTTATAAAGTGGGAGACCAGGTTTTCATTCGTATCATGCCTAATAAGAGTACCATATAGTTCAAAAAGGGGACAAAGTTGTCACCTCGATTTATAGGACCATTCAGAATCCAAGAGAAAATTGGACCCATTGCTTATCGTCTCGTACTGCCCCCCCACTTGCATAAAACTCATAATGTTTTTCATGTATTTGTTTAATGTCATTATGTTGTTGATGAATCACATAAACTAAATTGGAAGTAATTGCAGGTATCAGACATGGGAACTCTCGCGGTAGAACCGTTATGCATATTGGACCGTAGAGTTTGACAACTCAGGAACCATCTGGTAGACCAAGTTAAGGTCCAATGGGACAAGTATAGTCCAGGATTTTCTACTTGGGAAGATGCCGAGATATTACGATGAGACTATCCCTCACTTTCTTTACCACCTTGAGAATATGTTTCTTGAAGGTTGGGTGTATGTAACACCACCTTTTGACTTAGACAGCCAGGATTACCTGAGGCCTACACACTTTTATTTTCTATTCATAGTGAAACTATTAAATGGTACACTTAAACTTTTAAGATGTATGAATCTTTATGAATGTTTAAATGTATTTGGATAATGATGGATATGATGCGATATCTTGCGAGAATGTAAATTTTATGAATGTTTAAATATTATTGATAATGATGGATATAATGCGATCTGTTATGTGAATGCAAATTTTATGAATGTTTAAATGTTATTGAGGATGATGGATATGATGCGATATATTGTATGAACGAGAATCCTTTGAAGTTTGAAATGCTATTAGAATGATGTTGGATATGATGCAATCTATTTTGTAAATGATAATTTTATGAATAAGGTGTCATTAATTGAATTTTGGGATATTTTGAGATCTATTTCTAACTTGAAAACTTTGAAGTTAAAGTTGTTGGTACGGGGATAACGAATTGAAATTATGATTGTATGCAATTACATGATGATAATGCATAGAAATCTGTGAGTTTGTGTTACAGACTAATCTGCAAGTTATGGACTATGAAATAGTCAAGGGATAATAATTATGAAAGTGGATGACATGACCACTAGCCAAGAAACAATATGGTATGAATCTTTGTATGTGAAATTATATTGGTTTGGATAATTGCTATGATATATGGACCAGTGTCGGATTTTAGGTGACGAGACTGTCCAAAACCGAATAAACGATGACAAAACTCTAAGCAACATGGTGCCACTGTATATTCTATTGTAGGGTGTGGACCCTAATCCTGTTAGGAGGGGTGGAGTCATTTCCCACCATGTATCCTTTGAAACCTGAAGTCATGGGAGGACGGTGTTAGCTCACGCTGCCCTAGACGTGTGATGATGACTGTCAGTTTCCTACTGGGGAAGCTTGGTCAAGATAGTGATACTTCCACTTACGGGTTCTATTTGGAGTTAGGTCAATATAGTTGACGCTTCAAGATAGTCTAGCAGAGGAAGGATAGGAATGGAAGATGGAAGTAAGTTAGGGAGGAAGGATGAGTAGAAATAGTTGAGAGAGTATGGAGATTTGTCTTATGGTGGAATTTATTGTTTTTCCCTTCTGAAAAGAAAATGTGTTGTTTTTAAGTTTCTGTGGTGAGGCGTTTTGCATGTGTTGTTCAGATAATCCACAGTTGGAGTCATTTCATCGTCTACATTTCGAATCAGAATCGGGATTTATCATCAGGACTAATCGTTCTGATGATGAATTCTAATTCAGATTCGAAACATAGACGACGAAAATAAAATGTGTATATATGAATATTCATAATGACATAACTAAACCACAGTTGTCTAAATAAAATTGTTAAGCTAGATAATTGTAATTAAAGGATTTCACAAACATTTGATTGGTTTATTGTGTTTTATAAAATGAATAGTCTTGATTGGATTGGATGCATACATAAATTACTATAAAGGTGATAGTTATTGATTATTGGTACATGCACTAGACTTGTATGTACTAGCTACACATGCATTTCTTGTACATGTACACTAGTATGTATGAGTTTTCTTGGCGTACTTACTAATAATGACAGTTATTTGTTATGAATGTGTGAACCATGTTTCTTTTCCCTTGTATCATAAAATATTTTAACTTCGGGACAAAGTTTCCTGAAGGGTCGGTGTATGTAACAACCCCAATTAAATAGTTACATAGGGTTTATTAAGTATAGTTAATTAAACAATTATATGTCTTAATGTGTATTAGTTAAGTCATGATTAACTATTAATAATATTAATTAATTAATTGTTTATTTATTTATTGTTTAATAAATGTCGATTAATTAATTAATAGATTACTTAACACATTCAATGATTTGGGTAAAGAATTAAAGGGCTTAATAACTTTAATTTAATCATTCTGAAACATTACGTATGACAGGGGATAGGGTGTTGAATGGGGGGATAAGGTAATGAATGGAGGGATAAAGTGGGTGGCATTAAAGGAGGGTAAGGAGTTGGTGAAGGGGGGGATATATGACTAAGAAAAGGCTTGCAAGAAGGGATTATTATGAAAAATTGGGAGGAGAGGACTGTATTTTTTTGGCTGTTGGATATTTTTATGGTTTTGGGGGAGTTGGGTTTTGGAGTTTGACTGAACCATTCCAGGGGGCACTAGGTTGCTGGGATTTTTGGGCTTGGGGGCCAGGAATCCTCATGAAATCTTGGAGCTAGGGAGCTGGATAGGTTGCTCCTAGCTAGCTAGGTGGTTAGTCGGTTTTGGGGAAGGTTTTGTCAGAGCATCAGGCAGAGATTGGATAGAGAAGCAGGGAGGACAACCAGATAAGTGGGAATTTAGCATCAGGTAGAGGTATTTTTATTTATGAATTTGCTGGGTTATGTGATGATTATGTAATTTATTTTCATGCTATGGATAAATTTAATTTCTGCTGAATATTAAATGCTTATATGATGATTAATGAATTACTTATGCGTTGAAAGAAATTTTATGTTTAATTGTACTAATTTTATTAGTCTTTGTTAATTTATGGTTCTTACATGTTTGGAGGCACTTGATGAACTTGATATTATTCTTCTTTCGGATCCTCTTCATCTTCCCCTTATTTTTCATCTTTTGTTTCTTCTTCGTAAATTTGTTCCATTGATTCATTTTCTTCTTCCTTTAATTCTTGTATACATGTTTCATCAATTGTTATGTTGATTCTTTCCACAACTTTGTTCAATCTTAGTTTGTAACACTTGTATGATTTCCTTGTACTTGAGTAACCAAAAAGTACTCATTTTCCCACACGAGAGTCAAACTTTCCCATTCTGCCATCTTCTCTTTTGATGTAGCAGTTGCTTCCAAAAATTCTTAAGTTCTTCACATTTGTTGGTCTTCCTTTCCATAGATCATAGGGAGTTTTTTCAATATTGTTTCTGAGCATTAATATGTTTTGAATGTGAATTGTTGTATGCATTGTCTGTCCAAAACATATCTATCAATTTGGAATCCATTAGCATTGTTCGATCCATTTCTTGGACTGTACTGTTCTTTGTTTCAACAACTCCATTCTATTGAGGTGTCCTAGAAATGAAGAATCATCCTTTTATTCCATGATTGTTGTAGTAGTCCATAAATTCGTTTGAATTGAACTCTCCTCCATTATCAGATATCAAGAATTTTATTTTTGAAAACATTTCATTTTCAACCATTTCCTTGTAGATCTTGAAGTTTTCAAAAGCTTCTGACTTATTCTTGAGAAAGAAAATTGCAATCATTATTCTATAATCATCAACTAATAACATAAAGTATTTCTCACCTCTTAAACCCTTTGTTGTAGTTGGTCCAACTAGATCAGTATACACAATTTCCAGTGGTCTTGTCGTTGAATATTTCTTTGATTTCAACTTGGTCTTTGTTTGCTTTCCTTGTTGACAATGCTTGTATAAAGTGTTGGTTGGTTTCATGATATGGAGAATTTATCTGATTGCTTCTCTCTTACTGACATTGAGGAGGTTATCAAAATGTACGTGACCCATTCTTATGTTCCATAGCCAACTTTCATCTTCCTTTCCTACACAACACTTCTCATTTCTAATTTCACTTAACACATATATGTTTCTTGAATTTCTCGTTGTTGTAGCAATCAATTTTCCTGAACCTTATTTTCTTATCTCACACTTTTGTGAATCGAAAATAACTTTATGACCTTGGTAACACATTTGACTCACACTTAGGAGATTATTTTTCATATCTTCTACTATTAGAACATATTATGCCTTCATATTCTTGTTCCCAATTCCAACTGTACCTTTTACAATGATTTTAGTTGAATCATAATTTCCAAAGGAGGCTAATCCATCTCTTTCCTTTCTTAATGTAAAAAACTTGTCTCTATCATATGTCATGTGTTTTGAACAACCACTGTAAACATACCAACCACTTTTCTTCTTCTTATCTTGTAGAGAGAGTGTGCATTCTTTGTTACTATATTGATTGTGATTTCTTATCCATGTTGTTTTATGAGGTTCTTGTATTTGAATGTTGGTATTTTGTTGTGGTTATCTAGGAGGGCCTGTCATTTTGAAATCTTTCGCCATGTGTCCAGAGTTTATACATTTGTAACATTCCACTTCAGTGCTCAAAGATTCAAACCTGTTGTAACTTATTCTATGTGTTTCACTAGGCCTTCTTGGATAACCCTTTTGCGTATGAATTTCAAAGTTGTTTATGTTCATGTTGCTAGCTCTGCAATTCACAAACTTATGTCCAAAATTATTACATGCATAACATATACCAAAAAATATAGTTTGATACCTCAGAGTTGAATATCTTCTAAAAGGAGTTACTCCTATGAATTCTTCTTCTTCTTGAGGCCTATCTATTGGTTGTTGATTCTGAAATCTGAATCTTCTCGATGGAGGATTGTCCCTATAATCTCTCTTGTAGATCTTCCTATCCCCTTTGATTGTTTATGAATAAATTTTTGTATATGTTTCTTCCTCTGTTGTTTTAGATCTTGATCCATTTTCTTCCTGATTGTATCCAAGTCCGGACTTGTCATTATGAGGTTTTTGACTGGTGATAATGTCATCCAAAACTTTTGAGTTGTTCTGCATATTTTTCTTTTGAAGATCCTTTCTTAATGTGACAATCTCTTCCTCCAAATTTCCAATGATCTTGTCTTTTTCTTCTAGTTGGTCTTTGAGTGCTTCTTCAATTCTTTTATCTTCTTCTATTTGAACCTTCAAATTTGTGATAATTTGTTTTAGTTCTTGAGTGTCTTCTTTCTTGTCTTCTTTCGCTTGTAGTTTCTTGTTTTTCTTCTTTTCTCTTCTAATAACTTCTATGGCACACATCAATTCTTATAAATATTCAATTTCTGCCTCTTCATATTCTTCTTTGGATTTTTCATATTCTTCTTCGACCTCTTCATATTATTCTTTGGAGTCTTGTTTATCAAAGTATTCTACTATCATGAATAGAACTCTTTATGTCTCGTTGTCACTGGATTCATCTTCATATGATGATGAGACGTCTTCTTTAGTGCATAAGCTTTTCTTGAAATCTTTCTTAGTGGTTCTTTTTCCTTTATATGTTTGTTTTCTATTTGAGTAACCTTCATCATTTCTCTTTTTCTTATGAGGAAATTTGTTACAAAAATCACCAATACCATCACAATTAAAACAAATGAAAGAAATCTTACCTCTATACTTGTAATTGGTTCTCTTGTTCAATCTCTTGACAAAGTTGGCCAATTCTTCATCATATTCTGAGTTGTCATTGCTGCTGCTATGTTCTTTTTTTTTCTGCTTTCCCTTTTTCTTTGAATTTTTGGATGCTTTGAAGGCTGCTTCTTTTATATCTAAATTTTCCTATTTAGTTCTCATTTCATATGTTATGAAGATTCCCATGTAATTCGTGTTTGATTACTGAGAAGGGTGGTGAATCAGTAATAGATCAATTTAATCATTTTTTACCATATAATCCAAGTGTTATATCAATGAATCATTATTATCCAATAAATGCAGAGTAAATAAGAAATGACCAAATGAACAAACATACACATACAAAGTACACCAATGTTTTACGTAGAAACCCAAATCAGGAGAAAACCACAGAATGCGTTTTCTTATATGTCTTGAAGAATTACATTCATTGGAAGCACCAACTTCCTTTGTTTTCCAACTACAATTGGAGGGAGGCTCCAACCCCCTAGTTTATCAGGCTACAACCTGAGGGAAGCTTCAACTCCCCAATTATCTGCCTACAACCAGAAGGTGGATACAACCACCTGTTCTTGCCCCATCCTGCCACCTTAAAGTAGAAATAGAATGATGGAACCACTGTCAAACTGTCACTGTGAGATATAATGCTATAAACATGTACCAATAAATTTGAACCATGCATCAACCATGCACCAACCTATACCAAATAACATGTAATCAACATGTACAATAAACAAGTGCATCCAACCATGTACCAAGTATGTACCAATCATGTGTCAGGTAATCATCAACTATGACTCATCAATATGTACCAACATCATCAACTATACACCTCGTGTATGTGCCAACTGATCAACTACTTGTCTCAACCATGTACTCAACATGTACCTCAACCAAAATCCCTCATCAATTTCATCATCCAAATCTGATTTGTAGATCTATAAAAAACCTATTGTATATAATCACATTCCTTCAAACCTTCTTTAACTTCAACAATAAGAGACTAGCATTTTCATCAAACTTTTCTTTAGTCTCACATGCCTAGTTTAGATTAGTCAAAAACACTAACTTGAAGTAATCGTAACTTTGTACCTGTAATGTATAAAGATATGAATCTGATACACAATGTTTTTCAGTGTGTTTTATGCAATTCCTCCAGGTTTCACTACTTGGAACCTCTCAAAAAAGGAGTTATAGAAAAAATGGCATACCTTGCTGAATTTTGTCTTAATCTAGAGAGTGACCTTGTAGAGTGTGCCTCGCACAAAATATTTGTTGAATGGATCTGAAACTATTAAAAATACAAATAAAGAAATTAACCTACCCAGAACATTTAGTTTCACTTAATTTGGATTTTTTATGAAGAAGTTGTGACGTTTTTACCCGAAACACATGTTTTTGACTAGTTTCAGGACTACCCACAAACCCTATTTTCGACGGAGTTAAACTCCAAAAATACAATGAACCACAAAATTAATTTTTTACCATGGATACTTGGATATATTTTCTCAATGTCATATAAATTGCACGGTCTGAATAATTATAGAAAAAATATTATAGCCAAAATGGTGAGATGACCTATAAATAACATACCTTAGAAAGCACCATCAAAAGAATTTATCCTTCCTTGCATTCCGGTGTTATTTTCTTCACCTTCCCTCATAATTTGGGCTTAGATATCATTTGTTACCTTAGACACCTATAGATATTCAATATTCTAAAGTGTGATTAAAATTAGAGAGCCTTGCCTCTTATTTATACTCTCCAAGTAGCTTCCTTAAAAACATCTTCTAGGTCACTTGGCCCCACTTTCCTTATTTTATGGTTAAAACACTTGTAATTTCTCCATTAAATTTATTATTGAAATAATTTATTTTGTATTCACTTTGAATTATAATACACTCATTACTTCACTTTATTATTTACCTTTTAAAATCTTTTATACCACTTTGACTACTTTGACCTTTTGGGGCTTCTAGATGACATATGAGGATCCTCCAACTTCATAATGCCATAACTCTCAAGCCATGAGGAGTTATGTGAGGTTCCACATAACACCAGAAATGGACTGAGAAGAAATATCCATCGAGGATATTTTACATAACAAATTCATTTTCTGTCATCTCATTATTCCACAATTAACCATGGGTTCTCTTACTCTGCAAAGCGTCTTCCCGTGAGAGCTTTCACCATAAGGGGACCACTTTGGAGTTCATCCATATTTAATTCTTATCAACCATGAAAAGAGAATAATGAGTCATATTTACATCAAACAATCTTGGGTACATTACCCAAACCTTTGTGTTGCGAGGCTTTCTTCAAGGGTTGACATCAATGAAAACCAACCTTAATCAACAATCTTCCACTTTGGAATTGATGTAAACACTCTGATGCAATATCACTCATGCTCTGACTGAAACCATGCCTCTATCCTCTGTATTTGATAAGTTTTCCTCTGTCCTCTCCATCTGATAAATCTGCTCCCCCTGGAACAATGTCTCTGTTCTATGCATATGATAAATCTCTCCCCCTTTTTCATCAATGGAAAAGGTATCTTTCCATTTGGGGTTTCTCCCCCTATCTGAATTGTCCTCTTATGGTGATTTCTCATGTATATATAAGACATATAAGATAAGAATTCAAAAAGCATTCAAAAAACATTCATTTTGGAGTAGAAATAACTCCAAGTATTTGGAGAAGATATTCAAAGGCTTCCCGTGGAAGTGGTTTTGTAAATATGTCTGCCACTTGTTCTTTTCTGCAACCTGTTCCCGTAAAAAGTGATACTTGATTGGAATGTTCTTTGTCTTGGAGTGAATCATCAGGTTTTTTGAGATACTGATGGCACTTGTATTATCACAATATATTGGAATGGCCTCATCATACTCAACCTCTATATCTGTCAAATTTTGTTTCATCCAAAGAACATGTGTACAACATGTTGCTACTACAATATACTCTGCCTCGGCTGTAGATAGAGATACCGATGATTGTTTCTTGCTTATCCATGATACCAAATACTCACCTAAGTAGAATGTTGCTCCACAGGTGCTTCTTCGGCAGGGATGATTTTAAGGATGGAAATTTATTTTAAAATGTAGAAACCTTGGCGAATCTTACTAATCCTTCATATGCCAACTATAAATGATTGGCAATATTTTTGTAAAATTATTCAAATTTCTAAGTATTTTATATAGTTTTTATCCTATAGAATCTAGGTGAATCATTTTTAAAATAGCGAATCTCGTTTTTGGAAAAACCATGGAAAATAGCCCATGAGCGAAATTTAGCCCCTAAAATCATCCCTGTTCTTCGGTCATCAATAAAACCTACACAATATGCATATGTGTAGGCAATAAGTGATAGCTATTTTCCTTTTGGATACCATAATCCAAACTCTTTTATTCCTTTGAGATATCTAAAAATCCTCTTTACTGCTAATACATGTGATTCCTTTGGTGCTGCTTGAATTTGTGCCACCTATCCAATTGCTTGCATTACATCTGGTCTGGATGCTACCACATATAGTAGGTTGTCAATCATTGACCTGTATTGCCTTTGATCTGTAGACTTTGAATCATCATCTTTTCTCAACTTACAATTGATTTGCATGGGAGTGATAATCGGTTTGCAATCTTCCATACCGAACCTCTTTAGCATTTCTATGATATATTTGGTTTGAGAAATAAAAATTCCTTGGTTGCTTTGATGTATCTGAAATCCAAGAAAGAAGGATAGTTTTCCAGGTAACGACATTTCAAATTCATTCTGCATTTCTTTTGCAAATTTCTAGCTTAACCTGTCATCATCACTACCAAAAATAATATCATCAACATAAACTTCAATTAAGAAAATATTACCTTGACTTGCCTTGATGTAGAGATTGTTTTCTGCACTTCCTTTTCTGAACCCTACTTCCTATAGATACTTATCTAGTCTGGAGTACAATGCTCTAGGATCTTGTTTTAGACCATAGAAGGCCTTCTTTAATTTACATACATAGTCTGTGTTCTCTGACAACTGAAATCCTTTTGGTTGTTCAATGTAAACTTTTTCTTCAAGTTTCCCATTCAGAAACGTTGATTTTATGTCCATCTGATATACTTTAACATTTTTGGAGCATGAATAAGCCAAAAGAAAATGGATTATTTCCATTCTGGCAACTGGGAAAAATGTCTCTTCAAGGTCGATTCCTTCAATCTGTGCATATCCTTTACATACCAATCTAGCTTTGTTCCTTGTAACATGTCTATCTTCATTCAATTTATTCCTGGAAAACCATTTTGTGTCGATAACAGTCTTATTCTTTGGTCTTGGAACCAATTTCCAAGTGTCATTTTTCTCTATTTGATCCAATTCTTCATCCATGGCCTTATTCCACAATTCATCCTTGCTGGCTTCCTCAAAACAATTTGGTTCAATTGTAGATAAGACTGCTAGGTGTGTTTTTTCTGGTGAACAGATTTTTCTTCTAGTCTCAACTCCTGCATATTTGTTTCCAATAATCTGATCTGAAGGATGATTATTCCGTACTCGTTTTCTAGGTGTCTTTGGAGATAATTTCTTAACTTTCTCTTATGCTTCTGTCGGATTATGTTCATCTTCATCTTCCTCTTATTCTTGTTTTTCATCTTCTTCTTCAAAAAGTTGTTCCATTGATTTGTTTTCGTGTTCCTTTGATTCTGGTCTGCCTATTTCATCAATTATTATGTTGATGATTTCCACAACTTTGTTCAATCTTAGATTGTAACAATTGTATGCTTTCCTTGCACTTGAGTAGCCAAAAAACATTCCTTTGTCCACACGAGAGTCAAACTTTCCCATTCTACCATCTTCTCTTTTGATGTAGCATTTTCTTCCAAAAACTATGAAGTACTTCACATTTGTTGGTCTTCCTTTCCATAGCTCATAGGGAGTTTTATCAGTTTTGTTTCTTTGCATTACTCTGTTTTGAATGTGAACTATTGTATGCACTTCCTATGTTCAAAATATATCTGTCAATTTGAAATCCATTAGCACTGTTCGAGCCATTTCTTGTACTATCATATTCTTTCTTTCAACAACTCCATTTTGTTGAGGAGTCCTAACAATGGAGAATTTCCTGTTTATTCCATGACTGCTACAGTAGTCCATAAATTCCTTTGAAGTGAACTCTCCTCCATTATCATATCTCAAACATTTGATTCTTCAATCCATCTCATTTTCAACCATTTCCTTGTAGATCTTGAAGTTTTCAAAAGGTTCTGACTTGTTCTTAATAAAGCAAATTGTAGTCATTCTTGTATAATCATCAACTAATAACATAAATTATTTTTCAATTTTTAATCCCTTTGTTGTAATTGGTCCAACTAGATCAGTGTGAACATTTTATAGTGATCTTTTTGTTGAATATTCCTTTGATATGAGCCTAGTCTATGTTTTCTTTCTGTGTTGACAAGGCTTGCATAAAGTGTTGGTTGGTTTCATGATCTGGGGAAATTATCTGACTTCTTCTCTTTTGATGACTTTGACAAGGTTATCAAAATGCATGTGACCCATTCTTCTATTCCATAGCCAACTTTCTTCTTCCTTTCCTAAACAACACTTTTCATTTCCAATTTCACTTAACATATATATGTTGTTTGAAGTTCTTGCAACTGTACCGACCAATTTCCCTGAACCTTCTTTTCTTATCTCACACTTTTATGAATCGAAAGTAAATTTATGACCTTGGTCACATATTTGACTCACACTTAGAAGATTATGTTTCATATCTTCTACCAATAGAACATTTTGTGCCTTTTCATTCTTGTTCCCAATTCAGACTATGCCTTCTCCAATGATTTTGGATTAATTATCATTTCTGAAGGAGACTGATCCATTTTTTTCTTTTTGTAATGTAAGAAATTTGTCTCTATCACCTTTCATGTGTTTTGAACATCCACTGTCAACATACCAACCATGTTTCTTCTACTTAGCTTGTAGAGTAGTTGGACATTCTTCATTTTTATACTGATCTTGCTTTCTTATCCATGTCATTTTCTGAGGTTCTCGTATGTTACTATTTTTATTTTGTTGAGGTTCTTTAGGAGGGACTTCCATTCTGTAATCCTTGGCCATGTGTCAAAAAATTTTGCATTTCTAACATTCCACTCTAGTGTTCAAAGATTCAAACCTGTCATAACTTCTTCTTTGTGTGTCACTAGGTCTCCTTGAATAATCCCTTTGTGTATAACTCTCAAAGTTGTTACTGTTCCTGTTGTTAGCTCTGTAATTCACACCGTTATATCCAAAATTATTACATGCATAACATAAACAAAAAAATATAGTTTGATACCGAGGATTTGAATATCTTATGAAAGGAGGTGCGCTTATGAATCCTTCTTCTTTGTGAGGCCTATCTTTCTTTTGTTGATTCTGAAATCTGAATCTTCTTGGTGGAGGAGTGTCCCTGTAATCTTCCTTGTATGTCTTCATATCCTCTTTGATTTTTTTTGAATATCTCTTTGGATTTGTTTCTTTCTTTATTGTTTGGGAGCTTGATCTATTTTCTGTCTAATTGTATCCAAGTTTGGACTTGTCAAGATGAGATTTTTGACTACTGATAATGTCATCTAGAACTTTTGAGATATTCTGCATATTTTTCTTTTGAATATCCTTTCTTAGTGTGACAACCTATGCTTCCAAGTTTCCAATGATCTTGTCCTTTTCTTCTAGTTGTTTTTTGAGTGCTTCTTCAATTCTTTTATCTTCTTCTATTTGAACCTTCAATTTTGTGATCATTTGTTCTATTTCTTGAGTGTCCTTTTTCTTGTCTAGTTTTGTTTGTAGTTTCTTGTTTTTCTTGTTTTCTCTTCTGATAACTACTATGGCACACATTAATTCTTCTCGATAGTCAACTTTTGCCTCTTCAATTTCTTCTTCGACTTCTTCACATTCTTTATCCACATCTTCATATTATTCTTTGGAGTCTTCTTTGTCAGAGTCTTTTACTGCCATAATAGAACTCTTCATGTCTCATTGTGATGCAGGAGCATCTCTCCACATCAGCCAGTCATCCAGCCAACTGTGCTAGCGAGTTCAAATCATGCATTTAATGGAGGCGCAACCTCATTTCAAATTTGAATTTAATGTAATTGAAATGTTTTAGGCTGGTGAGCCATGGAAGCCATGCCTTTGTGCAGGCATTAGATAGGATCAGCTTTAATGCTAGATAGGCTTAGACCTAGATCCAGATGCTTGACTAGAAACCATTGAATGGAATTTATTAGAGTAGGTAGACCTGGAGGGAATCGCTCTATGAGCCCTCAGGTAAAAGAGATTTCTAGATCTCATTTGGAGTAAGAGAGACGAGCTAGAAAATAGAATGGTTGTAAGAGAGGAACCATAGAAGGAAGCTCAGGAACACTATTTTAATTCCAGGCATTTGCCATTTTAATATAATCAGAAGCAGTTATTCCTGCATGTCATTCTGTGTTATATGGGTGTCTGTGAATGTTCCTTTTATGTAGTGAATGTATGATTGTAAATGAATTATGCATGAGTTTGTGTGACTTAAGGTTGAAGGTCTTTGAGGCTTCATACCAGGAGGGTGTGACAAAACGCTGAGGGTTCAGAGAACCATGCACAGAGGATGCATTTTTTAATGCTGCGGGTTCAGACAAAGACGTGTTGAGGAACATAAGCTAAAGTCAACAACTCAGAGGAGGAAGACCTCAAGGTTGATGAACACCTTGGAGGCAAGGCTGTGTAGCTGAAACACAGTTGCAGAGATAACTTTGTTGTAAGTTATGTGGAGCTCTTCTAGGTGGGCATCGAGCATATGCACAATGGTGCTGAGGAAGGATTCTATTGAGAGTTGAAGGAGACAAAAGCTCTGAGGGGTTCTGTAAGAGTTTTTCCAGGTGGGCATTGAGCACAAGTGAAAGGAGTGCACAGAGAAGGAACTCTGTTGTGAGTTTAGAAGACCAGAATCATTGAGGATTCTGAGAAGCTCTGCCAGGAGGACATTGAGTGTGTGTACAGTGGTGCACAGGAGAAGATACTTCGCCAGGAGGGCATCGAGGAAGTGTGCAGATAAGCACAGAGGTGAAGAGAACTCTTTGAGTTCTATTTTGTGAAGGGAGAGTCCACTGAAGGACCTTCACTAGGTTGCTGAATACCCAGAAGTACTCAAGGAGAATCTTGAGTAGAAGGATAGCCAGGAGGGCATCCATTTCATTCTACATCTGAAGGAGAAGAAGGATAAAATTCCTCAAGGGGTCTGAGTGTTTGAAGAAGCTCAGGAGAGACAGCGTGGTACATGCGCGAAGACTCTATAGGAGGTAGAGGTCAGATCTCCAAATATTTAAGAAGGAATCTCAGGAAGAACAGTGTTTCATACGCGCGCGAGGCTCGAAGTCAAGGAGCTCGCAGAGGAGAAAGACAACAAAGGGCGATGTTAAGCCCTAATATTGGCTCATTACCACTTAATTGGGGCATATTAGATTAGTAATGTTATTTTATTTATGTCAGCTTTAGGCCATTAGTTTTAATTTAGATTAGTAATGTTATTTTATTTATGTCGGCTTTAGGCCATTAAACCTCCTAGTCTCCTATATATACCAAGGATACATTTTCATTTTGAATCATCTGGGACTTGAACATTTAAGTGGGGTAAAAGGAGGTTGCCCCTCGAAGAGGCTTATTATCTAAAATTATCTCTTTTTAAAGGCATTGAGTACTTTTCCTGAGGTTTTTCTATGCTATATTCATGTTTGGTTCTTAACATATGGTATCAGAGCTCAAGGTCTTGGGGTTTCGCTGGTACATCTGAGATACCGTGGAATTTTCACTATAACTTTTTTTCTACAACATTTCAGAAGGAGAGGCTTGGAGGGTTTTTAGAAGACAGATCAAGGTACATTGGGTTAAAAATTCATCTCCTGAGGCCTTATAATTTCCGAGATACATCTTGTACAAGAGCGGGTTCTGGAATCATCCTGAAATGAGTCATTGTGGAATTTTTGCTATAAAAAAATTTCTGTGAAGTTTCAGACCCTGAACTTTGGAATCCATTTACAGAAATTAGAATTTTACCTTTGGTAAAAAGTTCATCTTCTGTGTCATCTTAAATTTGTATATACACCCTATGTAAGATATGGTATTTGACTAGTCTCAAGAAGGTGTTCCGGGTAAAACAATCATAACTTCTTCCTAGAGTATCCAAATTGTGTGGGACTGGTTGCATTGGATCATGGACAGTCTGTAGTATTTTGGGTGTGAGTGTTAGAATTTCATATCAATTATTTTGTGCGGGGCATACTATACAAGTGAGATCTCCTCGAAAGGCCAAAAATCGGCAAGTTGTGGGGAAGTTACCGTAAATTCCACTTGGCACATCCAATTTTGATCACACCTATGGAATTACAGAGAAGACATATCAGAGAAATACATAAAGGAAAGTTTCATACCCAGAAGGGCTGAAACTTGGGAGATACAATAGAAGAAATATTGTTTAGCAGAACCATCTCAAAATCAAGGTTCAAAAGTGATACTCGGCCAACATGCCACCCAAAAAGGGAACTTCTACACCAAATAAGCCTCCATAAAATCCTACTTGGACTCTTGATGAAGGTGAAGAAATGCGTAGGGACATAAATGAATTACAAAATAAGATGGATTCAATGGAAGCTAAGTTGGATATTAAGATGGATTCAATGGAAGCTAAGTTGATGGATTCAAAGGAATCTAAGTTGGATACTAAGATGGATTCAATGGAAGCTAAGTTGGATACTAATATAGATGGTTTAAAAAGGGAGATCATGGAAGTATTGAAAAATTTTGTAACAGAGAAGACACCTAAAAGTGAAAATGCATCCCATGAAATTCATGATGTGGACACAAGGAAGGTGAATCAAGAATGGAGAAACTCCAACTTTGGTTTGAAGACCAACCAT
>ML840227.1:53509-78344 GCA_009831015.1 Picea engelmannii | reverse complement strand
CCATAGTCCTTGGCCAGTTCAGTTATATTTACAATCTGGGGGAAACAGGGTGTTACATGTACCCTATGCATGCATCCTCACACATAATATTTACTCAAGGAAAATATGTCTCTCTCTAGTCATGTGCCACATAGGTGTGTGTAATCATGAACAAGTATAATATCCCTCACATGATCTTAGTCATCAAACCCTTTCTGATATTCATCCTCTCAATACATCAACTACTACACAAATACAAGCTCTCAACCATGTACCATAAACACCCTTAGCCATATGCCAAGAAATACAAGATGTGCCTCACAAGAAGTACCAATAATGAACATACCAGCACTGTATTTTTGTAGATCTGACTTATATAGAAGATCCCATGTAGCCACTAGTATCTCTAGGGAGAATCCTCAAATCTCCATTGTCATTCCTCATGCATACATCAAAATCGAACTATTCATAGAAATAAGACATACCTTTTGAACCAATGAATGGATCCGATGTATCTGAGCACTTTAGACCTTCCTGGGAGCTTGATATCAGAGTCTAGAACCTCTTCATCTTCATATTCCCAAGTTTCCATGGCTTTATCAACATGTACTCACCCTATAGACAGCCAAACCACATATGTATGCACCCTATTCATAGACAATCTGCGTACATGTACCCACCCTATACACATCCAGCCTGTGTATGTACACACCCTATTCACAGACATCCTGCGTACATGTACTCACCCTATACACAGATAACCCACATATGCCTCAAAAAATAGGGTTTTTTGTATTCGTTGTAATTACGAGAATTTCTCCATCAACCCTTCGTGCTACCTCAGATGTTCGCCACTTTAGATGTATCCACATGTATTTACAATAAGATTTACACAAGAAAATAGATATACAATATGTACAAGTGTGTAATTAATGAGTGAGCTTTGTCTCTTATTTATATCTTCATGTATCCTTACACTTTCTTTATTTTAGGGCTTCTCCATTTAAAATAATTTCTTTTGCAAGACACTTTGACTCTTGAGGTCTTCTATAAGACTCATGAGGGTTCTCCAACTTCATATGGTCATAACTCTCTAACCGTGAGGATTTATGTGACGTTCCAGATACCACCGGAAATGGCCTGACAAGAACTATGAATCTAGGATAGTTTTACTGACAAATTCACTATCCTTCATCTCATTATTCCACAATTAATCATGGTTTCTCTAACCATACTTCTAGAATAACTTAATCCATAAAGATTCTTCCCATGAGGGATTTCACCATAAGGGGACCACTTTAGAATTAATCCATATGTACCTGTTATCAACTATGACAAGACAATAATGATTCATCTTTACATCAAACAAAATTGGGTCCATTACCTAAACCTTTGTGCTACCAGGATTTCTTCAAGTGTTGAGATCAATGATAACCAACCTTAATAAAAAATCTCCCCCTTTGGCATTGATGGCAACACTCAAATGAAATATTGAAATCATATCACTCATGCTCCCCCTGGAACCATGCCTATGTTCTATGCATTTGATAAATATGCTCCCCTTGGAACCATGCCTCTATCCTCTGCATCTGATAAATCTCTCCTGCTTTGTCATCAATGTCAAAGGTATCTTTCCATCCGGGGTTGCTCCCCCTGACTGAATTGTCCTCTTATTGTGCTTCATCATGTACATATAATACATATAAGATAAGCATTCAAAAAAACATTTATTTTGGAGTAGAAATAACTCCAAGTCTCTGGCAAAGATATTCAAAGGCTTCCCGTGGAAGTGATTTTGTCAAGATGTCTACCACTTGTTCTTTTGTGCCCACATACTCAACTATGATGTTATTTTCTACAACCTTCTCCCATAGAAAGTGATACTTGATTGGAATGTGCTTCATCTTGGAGTGCATCACTAGGTTCTTCAAGATACTGATGGTGCTTATATTATCACAATAGATTGGAATGGGCTCATCATACGCAACCTGTATATCTGTCAGAGTTTTTTTCATCCAAAGAACCTTTGTACAACATGATGTTATTGCAATATACTTTGCCTCATATATAGATAAAGATACTAATGATTGTTTCTTGCTTAGTCATTATGCTAAACACTCACCTAAGTAAAACAATGTTCCACTAGTGATTCGTCGGTCATCAATACAACCTGCCCAATCTGCATCTGTGTAGGCAATAAGTGATAGATCCTTTCCTTCTGGATACCATAATCCAAACTCTTATGTTCCTTTGAGATATCTGAAAATCCTCTTCACTGCTAATACATGTGATTCCTTTGGTGCTTCTTGAAATCATGCCACCTTTCCAACTGCTTACATTACATCTGGTATGGATGTTGTCACATATAGTAGGATGCCAATCATTGACCTGTATTGCCTTTGATCTGTAGACTTCAAATCATCATCTTTGCTCAACTTCCAATTGGCTTGCATGGGAGTGATAACTAGTTTGCAATCTTCCATTCCGAACCTCTTTAGCATTTCTCTGATATACTTGGTTTGAGAAATAAAACTTCCTTGGTTTCTTTGACGTATCTAAAGTCCTAGAAAGAAGGATAGTTCTCTAAGTAATGACATTTAAAATTCATTCTGCATATATTTTGGAAACGTTTGGCTTAACTTGTCATCATCACTACCAAAAATAATATCATCAACATAAACTTCAACTAATAAAATATTACCTTGACTTACCTTGATGTAGATGTTGTTGTATAAACTTCCTTTTCTGAACCCTGCATGTTGCAGATACTTATCCAGTCTAGAGTACCATGCTCTAGGAGCCTGTTTTAGACCATACAAGGCCTTCTTTAATTTACACACATATTCTGTGTTCATTAAAAACTGAAATCCTTCTGGTTGTTCAATGTAGACTTCTTCTTCAAGTTCCCCATTCATAAAATCTGATTTTAAGTCCATCTTATATAATTTAACATTTTTGGAGCATGCATAAGCTAAAATCAAACAGATTGCTTCCATTCTGGAAACTGGGGCAAATGTCTCTTCAAAGTCGATTCCTTCAATCAGTGCATATCATTTACATACCAATCTACTATGTTCCTTGTAACTTGTCCATATTCATTTAATTTATTCCTGAAAACCCATTTTGTGTCGATCACATTCTTATTATTTGGTCTTGGAACCAATTCTCAAGTGTCATTTTTCTCTATTTGATCCAATCCTTCCTCTATGGCCTTATTCCAAAATTTATCCTTGTTGGCTTTTTCAAAACAATTTGGTTCAATTGTAGATAAGAGTTCTAGGTGTGTTTGTTCTGGTGAATGAATTCTTCTTCTAGTCTCAACTCCTGCATCTTTGTTTCCAATAATCTGATCTGAAGGATGATTCTTCTGTACTCGTTTACTGGGTGTCTTTGGAGACACTTGCTGAAATTGCTCTTCTTCTTCTGTCAGATTCTCTTCATCTTTCTCTTCTACTTCTTTTTCATCTTTTTCTTATTCTTCTAAGGGTTGTTTCATTGATTCATTTTCTTCCTTTGATTCTAGTCTGCATGTTTCATCAATTGTTACGTTGATGCTTTCCACAAATTTGTTCAATTTTAGATTGTAACACTTGCATGATTTTCTTGTACTTGAGTAACCAACAACTACTCCTTTGTCCAAAAGAGAGTCAAACTTTCCCATTCTTCCATATTCTCTTTTGATATACCATTTTATTCCAAAAACTCTGAAGTGTTTTACATTTGTTGGTCTTCCTTTCCATAGTTCGTAAGGCGTTTTGTCAGTGTTGTTTCTGAGCATTACTCTGTTTTGAATGTGAACTGTTGTATGCATTGCCTGTGTCAAAAAAATATATGTCAATTTCAAATCCATTAACATTGTTCGAGCCATTTCCTGTACTGTCCTATTCTTTCTTTCAACAATTCCATTCTATTGAGGTGTCCTAGCAACAGAGAATTGCCTTTTTATTCCATGATTTCTGCAGTGGTCCATAAATTCCTTTGAGGTGAACTCTCCTCCATTATAATATCTCAAGCATTTTGTTTTTGAATCCATTTCATTTCCAACCATTTCCTTGTAGAACTTGAAGTTTTCAAAAGCTTCTAACTTATTCTTGAGAAAGCAAACTACAGTCATTCTTGTATAATCATCAACTAATAACATGAAGTATTTTTCACATTTTAAGAACCTTTTTTTAGTTGGTCCAACTAGATCAGTATGCACAATTTCTAGTGGTCTTGTCATTGAATATTCCTTTGATTTAAACCTGGTCTTAGTTTGCTTTCCTTGTCGACAATGCTTGCATAAAGTGTTGGTTGGTTTCGTGATCTGGGTTATTTCTCTGACTACTTCTCTTTTGTTGACTTTGACAAGGTTATCAAAATGTATGTGACCCATTCTTCTGTGCCATAGCCAACTTTCATCTTCCTTTCCTAGACAACACTTTTCATTTCCAATTTCACTTAACACATATATGTTTCTTGAAGTTCTTGCAACTATAGCGACCAATTTCCCTGAACCTTCTTTTCTTATCTCAAACTTTTGTGAATCAAAAGTAACTTTATGACCTTGGTCACACATTTGACTCATACTTAGAAGATTATGTTTCATATCTTCTACTAGTAGAACAATTTATGCCTTTTCATTCTTGTTCCCAATTCAGACTGTGCCTTTTCCAATGATTTTGGTTGAATCATCATTTTCGAAGGAGACTGATCCATATCTTTACTTTCATAATGTAAGAAACTTGTCTTTATCACCTGTCATGTGTTTTTAACATCCACTGTCAACATACCAACCACATTTCTTATTCTTATCTTGTAGAGAGATTGTGCATTCTTCATTTCTATACTAATCTTGCTTTCTTATCCATGTCATTTTTTGCGGTTCATGTCTGTGACTGTTGAGGTTCTTTAGGAAGGACTGTCATTCTACAATCTTTGGCCACCTGTCCAAAATTGTTACATTTGCAACATTCCACTTCAGTTCTGAAAGATTCAAACCTATTGTAACTTCTTCTCTATGTCTCACTAGGTCTTCTTGAATAACCCCTTTGTGTATGACTCTCAGAGTTGTTATTGTTCTTGTTGTTAGCTCTGCAATTCACAGCTTTATGTCCAAAATTATTACATGCATAACATAAACCAAAAAATATAGTTTGATACCTGAGAGTTGAAGATCTTTTGAAAGAAGGTGCTCTTATGAATCCTTCTTCTTCTTGAGGCCTATCTGTCTGTTGTTGATTCTGAAATCTGAATCTTCTCGGTGGAGGAGTGTCCATGTAATATTCATTGTATATCTTCCTATCCCCTTTGATTGTTTCTATATAAATTTTTGGATATGTTTCTTTCTCTGTTGTTTTGGATCTTGATCCCTTTTCTGTCTGATTGTATCCAAGTTTGGACTTGTCAAGATGAGATTTTTGACTGCTGATAATGTCATCCAAAACTTTTGAGCTATTATGCATATTTTTATTTTGAATATCCTTTCTTAGTGTGAAAATATCTGCCTCCAAATTTCCAATGATCCTGTCCTTTTATTCTAACTTTTCTTTTAGTGCTTCATCAATTCTTTTATATTCTTCTATTTGAACCTTCAATTTTTTCATCATTTGTTCTAGTTCTAGAGTGTCCTTTTTTTTGTCTAGTTCTTTTTGTAGTTTCTTGTTTTTCTTCTATTCTCTTATGATAACTTCTATGGAACACATTAATTCTTCTCGATAGTCAACTTCTGCTTATTCAATTTCTTCTTCAACTTCTTCATATTCTTCTTTGAATTCTTCATATTGTTCTTCGAAGTCTTCTTTGTCAGGGTCTTTTACTGCAATGAATAGAACTCTTCCCGTCTCATTGTCATTGACTTCATATTCATCTAATGATGAGATGTCTTCTTTGGTGCATAAGATTTTCTTGAAAAATTTCTTTGTAGTTCTTTTGCCTTTATATTTTCCTTTTGAGTAACCTTCATCATTTCTCTTTTTCTTATGAGGACATTTTTTAGCAAAATGACCAATACCATCAAAATTAAAACAAATTAAAGGAAGCTTACCTCTATACCTACCATCGGTTCCCTTGTTCAGTCTTTTGACGAAGTTGGCCACTTCTTCATCATCTTCTGAGACATCACCACTACTGCTATATTCTTCTTGTTCCTTTTTCTTTTTCTTTGATCTTTTGGATGCTTTGAAGACTGCTTCTTTTACATCTAGATTTTCCTGTTCAGTTCTCATTTCATATGCTGTGAATATTCCATGCAGTTCGTCCATGCTTATTGAGTTTAGATCCGATATTTCTTCTAGTGTTGATATCTTAGGGTTAAATCTCATAGGAAGAGATCTTAGTACCTTTTGAACAATTACATATTCTTCGATTTCTTCTCCCAATCCTATGATTGCATTCACTGTTTCATTGACTCGTAAGAAGTAGGATGCAATATTCTCATCTTCCTTCATTTTTAGTTGTTCGAACTGACCTCTGTAAGTTTGAATATTTGTTTCTTTGAATTTTGTATCTCCTTCATAGATATTTCGAAGCTTGTCCCAAATCTCTTTAGCGGATTTACAATGTGTAACTTTGGTGAATACCGTATCATTGATACCATTCAAAAGTGCATTTGCGGATTTGGAATTATTTTCACCGAGTTTCACTGCTTTGTCATTTGTTGGTGGAACTGCTAGTGTTGTGTATCCATCTACAATTGATTGCCAAACTTGGAATCCCTATGCCTGTATATATGTCTTCATCCTTATGATCCAAAAAGCATACTTCTATCCATCAAACTATGGTATTCCATTTTTATACAAGTTGGTACTCTCCATGTTCTACCTTTCAGTAGTTAAAATGATTTCTGAAAGAACCTGCCCAGATACCAATTGTTGGATTACTGAGAGAGGGGGGTGAATCAGTAATAGCACAATCTAATCCTTTTTATCCAAATAATCCAAGTTTTATATCAATGTAGAATTATTATCCAATAATGAGCAATAATAAATGAACAATCACACACATACATAGTACACCAGTGTTTTACGTGGAAACCCAAATCAGGAGAAAACCATGGAATGCTTTTTATTATATGTCTTGAAGAATTACATTCATTGCAAGCACCAACTTCCTTTGTTTTCCAGCTGCAACTCGAAGGAGGCTCTAATCCCCTAGTTTATCAGGCTACAACCTGAGGGAAGCTCCAACTCCCCAATTCTCTGGCTACAACCAGAAGGAGGCTACAACCGGAAAATGGTTACAACCACCTATCCTTGCCCCGTTCAACCACCTCGACATATAAGTAGAATGATGGAACCAATTTCAACCTATCATTGTGAGATATACTATTGTACAACTGAATCAACCTGTACCACTAACCTATATCCAATCTGTACAACTTCTTGTTGGCAGCCAATTCATTTTTTTTTAATTGCCCTTAAAAAGATGCCTACACCTAATTGTCTTCTAAATGAAAAGTCATTGTCGCATTTTGCAACTAAACATTTGTTTCATTTTTTGCGACAATTGCAATTTGGTTTCGATTCAGTTTTCACAACTGAAAGTGTGAAAACCCCTACATCGTTGTTTGGACTGTCATTGTCTTTTATTAATTTTCTGAAGGGCACTTTACCATTAGTTTATCGTATGCCTGCAAAGGGTTCTTTCAAAATATGTCCCTTGGCCTACTCTTACTTTGATTGTGCATTTGGGTTTACTTGATTAATAAGCCATTGAGCGTGAAAATTTATTGGTTACATTTGATTCTATAAGGGTCATGATTGATTTTGGTTATATATATGATATGATCCATATTGTTTTGGGCTCTTGACTTATTAATTTTATGAGATATTTTGTCATAATGATTTATAAGACTTTGATTACTATGCTATGAGCGCATGATCAATATATGAGTTTCGATTTCAGTTTGAAAAGCAAAGGTTTGAAGTTATGAAACCCCGATCGGGTAAACTTTTGGTTGGACAGTCTGAATTTATGCAATGGAACGATTGGATTAACATTGGTTTAAACATTTGTTTTTTATTTAATGATTAATACGATGGTGCGTTGGTTAACTTTGGGTTTTGATTGAATGGTTTTAAGTTATCCATTGATATAACATATGATGTGGCACGTATTAATTGTAGGTTTGATTCTATGTTCATGGTTTCAAACAATACTGTGGCGAGCTGATACATTAACCACCGCCCAAACTATCCGGTTGGCCGATTCATATGGTTTAAATGATTTTATGTGGATGGAACAACACTGTACTGTGCCATTATTATCCTGCATGGCGGTGGTAATCCCACCACCTTCGCACGCATACAATTAATCCTTGCCTCTTTGAGCACTGTAGCTGTTAGCCGTAACCATTTTTGACCCTGTGTATTAGTTTGTTCGATTCAAACCCTACTATGCACAGAAGCCATGGCTCCAGTCGTAAGGGCTGAGCCCAACGGGTGCCAAGCATTACTAATGTTTGATGGTGCTTATAGCGACCTAGAAAAATTCGGGTGGCTCCCGTTCATAAGGAAATTCGATGGTTATAACCCTAGCGTGTCTCGGCAATTTGCGTTATCATTCGATGGCTGCCGAGCCAAAGTTGGAGATGTGCAAATTGAGATTAATGAACAGTTTCTTGGCTCGTCAACCAGTCTGCCTGTTACTGGACAGAAGTGGTCGAAGAGTTGTAAGGTGGATGATGTCCCATGGACATTGTTATTCCAATCTCGAATGGTGAACTCCTGCGACAAAGTTTTTCCTACAAAAATGTTAAAACCACGCCGACATGATCTCCTAATGATAATCAAGCAATTCATTACTTACGAGGGCAGGTAGGGGTTCATTTTCTTGTTTCACCTTCGTCTATTGATGGTTTTTATGGGTTTCGAACTTAGTATGCCCCACTACCTACATAGAAGTTTGTTCAAGATGGCCAAAAGGTATAAACGTAGCCAAGCCGATACCAGCCTCTTCCATTTGGGGTTGATTAAAATAATTATGGTTTATGAGTTGGCGCTACGTCGTGACTGTTGGGGTGATTTTCTCAGTTGTAATGGCTTTGAAGAATCAAACACTCCACAGGTTGATAAACCTATGGTGACCGAAACCCAGCCTATTCCCCCTGTGCCTTATAGCGTTTTTCTACCCAAACCTCTACCCGACCCACCTACGAACTTGCCTATGGCTGTGACCAAACAGGTCGAGATTGCTAAACCCGCAACCAGAAAACCTAAAGCTAAAACTAATGCTAATTCTAAAGGCAAGAAAAACGCTCGGTTAATCTCTTGCATGGCGAGAAATAAACCTAAAACCCCTGCCAACTCTGAGCCTATCATGGTTAGCGAAGATTTTGATTCGGAGATTGAACGTTTTCTCGCAAACGAGTATCCTTACTCATAGGGTCTGTGTGACAAACCTGCATATGACTTTGTCAAGAATTTACCACCTTGTTTGCGAGATGATCCTAACTTTCCTGGCATTGAACTACCTCGTGGAACCCTCGGTGACTCATCAAAACCCCCATCTACTCGACCAGTTGTTCCTCCATGTGATCAATGTGGTTTATGGTTGGAGAGATACTACCTAGATGTGTCGATTTTGCAATCCAGAATCCATGCTTTGGAAGATCAAGTGGCAAAGCTCATTGGTCGTAATGCAAAGGTGCAACCCATTGACAAGAAGCAGCGAACAACGAGTTCAATTCTATTCAAGAATGTCGAGTCAGCCATGGCAATTGTCAATTTGGAATTGGCATAGCCTCAGCAACCTCGCTGGTATAACCTTTACCCATTTATATGCCACATTCATAAACTCTGTGTACATCATCGACCTGCTCTGTTACATAAACATGCATCGCTGTATATAACTTGTTTTGGTAAATTGAATTTTGTTATTGGATTTGGTCTTGATTCTATTAATCATAATAATGGATTTGATTGTGTTAAATTAGTTGCGATTGAATGTTCTGTTGTATTTATTATAGACAAGCTGTTTTGCATTTCAAACCTTGAGACACGATTTATGCTGTGATCTGAATTGGTTATGAGACACATGGTTATCTGTTACAATTTGATTTACATATCGCTTTGACCAGCATGGATACGGTTTGGATTTTGTTTTAAAAAAAGGTTTTGTTTTATATCGAAAATTGATACAAATCATAACAATCATCCAACTTCCAGCCAGTCAATTCGTCGAGGCCAGTCGACCCTGTTCTTTTGTGGGTTGGAATGACAATGTATTTTCTGTTATGAAGGGATTGGTAAAACAAAATGAACATACCCGGGATGATGAAATTGTTCTATAATTAGCTCAAACCTGATTTTATTTGATTGTTGCCTAGGTTATGGTTATCAATGTTGTTCGATTTTGACTGTGTTACACCCAGCAATTGAAATCGATGATGATTTTTGGTCGATACTGTTACGCATGTTTCGTTTTGATGTATATCGTAACAGCTTTCCCATATTTGATCAAAATAGAATGAATCTTGTGCTTAATCTCTACAGCCTGTTGATTGAAACGACATGAAATCTATGTATATTTCTACAGCTGTAACATATATTTTGTGTTCAATGATATCGATTATAGTTATGTTGTGGCAAATCTTATTTGATATGGTTACTATCATGTTCGATTATGATTGTTATGATTATGATTATATCGTATCTCATTCGATTTGATTCACTGTTTAATCTCGTTTAATTCGAAACAGGCCTGTCAAAGTTTGACCATGTTTTATGGTAACTAAAAACATAGCATTCTTTACTCTGTTTCAATTGCATTTATTTTGATATGATTTGATTTAAATGATAATTTCACTTGAATTATTAGTAATTCGTTTTGAGGATTATTTAAATATGATTCGATTTTATTTTATTTGAGTGAGATCTGGTCTTGTTGGCTATTCTTGACTAGCTACAGAATCAGATGATTCTGTAGTTAAGTCTATGGAGTCAATTTTTTATTGTTTTCTTAATAAAATATCCTTCTAATTTGATCTTTGTGTTCTATTGCAGGCATGTAAATTCGAGTTGGCAATAGATATGATGAGCAGTTAGGGGATGTTTTACAGATTCTACTTGCATCTTATTTCCTTAGTTTAGGTGATTTTGGGATATCTCCCAGATTGTGTAAAACTATTTCATATTATCCACAAGGAAGTTTTACCTTGTGAAGAAACCTATATATACTTATGATTTTTGTAATAATCATCATCCTTATTGGTGGGAGAACAAGGATATGGAGTTTTGTTACAGACTGGAGCAGAATTGATGTTTTGTCATAGCTTTTTCTTTTCAATATATCAACATTTTGTTTCAAGTTTTGTATATCACTTTGTTTATGGTTTATGATTACTTTAGCTATCTAAATCAAATTCAAATGATATAATTTTAGTACTGTTATCTATATATTGTCTCTTCGAAATAGATTAAAGACATAACAATTATTAATTCATTTTGTGAATGATAGCTTTGTCTTCTTCATAAATTGAATTGTTATATATAAGTTTTATGCATAATAGGTTTCCCTTATTGCAAAGATTTATCATCAGAAGATTGTTATGATTTTCTTTTATGTCTTGTTTGTCCTGTAAAACACTTCGAGAAGCAGCACAACCTATCGTTTACGAGAAGCTTAAGGACTAAACGGTGTGAATTTCTTCCTCCAACCAGCTTAGAAGTTATCATACGCAGCGCAGACTTGGAGCGTTTCTAGGTCAATTAGTTTGTTGTTTATTGTTTTTATTTAGTTTAATATAGATATAAGTTTAATTAGATTTATATTAGATTATTTAATTTCAGTAAATATATTAGATTGTTTAATTTCAGTAATGTTTGTTTCTTCTTCATAAAATATAAAAAATCAAAAAAGAGATTCTTGGCTGTCTTAGGGTAGAATACACATGATTTTTGYAGGTTTTAATCAAATCTGTAGGTTGTTCATAGTGTACATTTGTGAATAAGAAATATTGTAGCTGATAATTAGATAGTTGATTTGAGTTATTACAATAGTAMTTAGTGGATTGTATAGAATAAATAGTATTTAGTTTATTAGTTCCTTTTCTTTGTTTTATTAGTTTCTAGTTTCCTTTATTTTAGTTAGTTTCTTGTATTTAGTTATAGTTTAATTTGTTTATTAGTTTAGTTAGATTACTTAGCTCAGATCAATTTTCTCTTTGGTTTTCTTAGAAGACCTTAGAGCGGCCAACGGAGCCATTAAACTCGTCAGGGTGGTCCATTCCAAATGGCTTGGGTTATTTAGACAACCCCGGACCGGTTCCACTCTCCCAGTTGACGGACGGTGAATTTCGCTCGTCAACACTTCTCTGTAATCAATCTATAACTAATATGAACATGTATCTACAAAAATACAATAGGTACATGACCTGTAGTGCTGCAACCCATGTATGTATGTGCCCTATATGTTATGAATCCCATGTATGTACGTGCCCTAACTGTTATGCAACCTGTGTATGCCTTTTGGAACTAGGTTTTCCTTTCACTTGAAAACTTCTGACCCTTTGTACCTTCTTTCACATAGATCTATAACATGTCACTATATCCAGACTATAAATGTACCTTATTCATCCATCCTCACACATAATCTTTACTCAAGGAAAATATATCTCTCTCTAGTCATGTGCCACATAGGTGTGTGTAATCATGAACAAGTATAATATCCCTCACATGATATTATTCATCAAACCCTTTTTGATATTCAACCTCTCAATACATCAACTACTACACAAATACAAGCTCTCAACCATGTACCATAAAAATCTTTAGCCATATGCCAAGAAATACAATATGTGCCTTACAAGAAGTATCAATGATGAACATACCATCACTGTATTTCTGTAGATATGACTTATACAGAAGATCCCATGTAGCCACTAGTATCTCTAGGGAGAATCCTCAAATCTCCATTGTCATTCCTCATGCTTACATCAAAATCCAACTATTAATAGAAATAAGACATACCTTTTGAACCAATGAATGGATATGATGTATCTGAGCACTTTAGACCTTCCTGGGAGCTTGATCTTAGAATCTAGAACCTCTTCATCTTCATATTCTCAAGTTTCCATGGATTTATCAACATGTACTCACCCTATACACAACCATCCCGTGTACGTACACACCTTATTCACAGAAAACCAGAGTACATGTACACACCCTATACACATCCAACCCACACATGTACGCACCATATTCATAGATAGTCGACATACATGTACTCACCCTGTACAAAGACATCCCATGTATGCCTCAGAAAATAGGGTTTTTTGTATTCGCTGTAATTCTGAGAATTTCGCCATCCACCCTCCGTGCTACCTCAGATGTTCTCCACTTCAGATGTATGCACAAGTATTTACAATAAGATTTACACAAGAAAATATATATACAATATGTACAAGTGTGTCCTTAATGAGTTATATTTGCCTCTTATTTACATCTTCATGTATTCTTACACTTTCCTTATTTTAGGTCTTCTCCATTTAAAATAATTTCTTTTGCAAGACACTTTGAGTCTTGGGGGCTTCTATAAGACTCATGAGGGTTCTTCAACTTCATATGGTCATAACTCTCTAATCGTGAGGACTTATGTGACGTTCCACATACCACCGGAAATGGCATAACAAGAAATATGCATCTAGGATAGTTTCACTGAAAAATTCATTGTCCTTCATCTCATTATTCCACAATTAAGCATGGTTTCTGTAACCATACTTCTAGGATAACTCAGTCCATAAAGCGTCTTCCCATGAGGGATTTCACCATAAGGGGGACACTTTCTAGTTCAACCATCTATACTTCTTATCAACCATGACAAGAGAATAATGAGTCATCTTTACATCAAACAAACTTGGTTCCATTACCCAAACCTTTGTGCTACCGGGATTTGTTCAAGGGTTGACATCAATGACAACCAACCTTAATCAACACATAAGTCATGTATTTTTCATTCTCTTCCCACTATTCATGATCATCATTGGAACATATCGACTCTATTTCCATGGATGTTAAATCAATGATCAAATTTACAACAACATTGGAAATTAATTTGTTATTAAAAACTAGTTTGGAATCAGCCTTTAAAATACTATCTTGAAAATGTTCTTTGAAATCAGATTGTAAAAAACAAGAGACATGGAGATTAACATGATATGTTTCAGTAATTGGAATAATTTCTTCATGTTGTGGAAAGACTACAATTTTATTATGCAAATCTAGATCAAAATCTTGAAAAACAACTTCTTGCAGGTTAGAGGTGTTTGCAATTTCCATATTGTATTTTTCTATAACATTTCCCGAGTTAATGAATTCCACGTCATTAGTTTCAAAAAGGGGAAAACAATTTATTTCTGGCAATTCCACTTATCCTAATGGTAGTTGTAATGAACCTATCTCAAGAAATAGTGAGAATGAAATATCTAGTGGGAAACAATCAAGATGCTGAGAATTTTCCTAATTGTTTGAGAGTATACCACCTTCTTTAGGGAAAAAGAGAAGGTACGTAAACTAGTCAATGATTTCTTGGATGGTAGGTCTATTATTTTTAGGAAACCTACAACAAATTTTCATGAATATTTGACATAAATCATCCAGAGGTTCATTTATGTTCCTACAAATTTCTACCAATTTATTAAAAATATCTTCATAATCATTGTCTTCTTGATTACCTTGTTCATGACATGATTATATAAGCAATTATGGTGGAGGATACTATTGATAATTTGAATCCTTATCATTATTCATTAATGACTTTTCCTCTTCATGAAAAGAAAATAAATAGGAACACAAGCTAATGAATTCAGATATAACAGGTTTTTCATTTTCACAAAATTTATCATAAATCGATACAACTCTCAATAAGAATTCATCAAAAGATTCATCTTTCATTTTTTTTTGTTTTCTATTAAGTTCAACAAACATTTCATCATATTCATAGTTATCATGCACATTTAAGAAAAATTCCATGAGTTGGTGTTACACACCCAATTTCCACACTACTAAATGGCACACTTATGTATCATATTCTACTAAGAGTTGCATGTATGTATCACTTATGTAGGTTTTGATTTTCTACATTCCTAAGTGTCGCACTTATATTTTTCTAAGTTCCGTAATTGAATGTCACAATTGTAGAAGTGCTGATCATGTTTGATATAGAAATTCGAGGAGAAAAACCATCACATAGGGTCCTAAATACACTCTATCATCATGTGGAAGTGTCTATCATGTTCCCTAGACAAATTGGTGAAGAAAAATGATTATTTGAAGGTCAGAAAACCACTTCTTACCTTGTGTTTTAAGCCTTGTTTGAGCACTAACGTCCCCTTTCCCATGTATGGGGAGTGTTAACACTCCCTAGTACACTATGTAGGAGCATTAGTAACACTCTGAGGCCAGTGTTGGGGGAGTGTTAGTGTTGTTGAGATAACCCACCTTTTTCTATGGGAAAATCCATAGATGCTCTTGAGTGGTTATGGTCAAGGGATGAATTAGGAGATCAAGTCATACATATTCCCTCCATTTTGAGTATTTGATCCTAACCTAAGGAGTGAATATCTTAACCATTCCCTTGATTTTCTATGGTGGTTAAGATTCTGAATTTTCTATATAAGAAATTCCATTCAAAAGCTTGAGGGGAAGAAAGTATTGAGAGTATGAAACCTTTGTTATTGAGACATTAAGAGATAGTTCATAATAATCATCATTATCATGAGGTGATGTACAAAGGGGGATGGAAATGAGAATATTGGAAGAAAGATTGCATTTGTTTAGAATGGTTGTAAGTATCCAATATTTTATTCATTAATACAACTTGGCCTATTTAATCATTCTTGTCTTGCTTAAGTGTTATGAGGAAAATCTCTCTATGGCTAGGGGAAAACAAAAACAGACGGAAATGACTGCTGAAATAAAATATATTCTCAAGTATTCTATATAAAAAAATATGCTAGCAAGACAAGATAAAAGGCCTACCTCATCCAGACGTTCGATGAAGTCCACCGTTGATCACTTGAACCAAAGCAATATACCTGCAACTAGTCCTCAACAACCAAGGAAATAAATCATATGGTGATAGTATATGATGTTAGCACATTTAATAGCATAATTCATTAACATACATAACAAATACGCCCATGGAATAATAATTCAAATATTTGCAAGATATAAATTGAACGAGAAAATAACATTTCTATTAATATATGATCAAGAGAAGTGAATAAGTTACATAATTTCGTGTTGGCATGGTCCGTAACTGAGAAACTAAGTTCCTTTGTAATATCCCCAGTCCGAACCCAATTTTAATGTAAATGAAAATCTCCTTAAGCTGGTGAGTTGTTTGATATCAGTTTTTTGTATGCACCTTTCATTGCATTGTCTGTGCATGTACTGCACAGTAAAATGAGGAAGTGTTCACATTTTGGATACCATGCACAACAACTTAAGTGCGTGTGATTTTGAGGCCAAGGAGCCTTTGTGTATATGTTGTGTTATATAGGATGGTGAGCCAGTTTTGTGATTATTGGGCCGGAGAACCTAGATGTTAAAGGCCAGTGTGCCTACTTTTGTATATTTCTTAGCATTAATATAAAATACATCATTGTGCACAAAATGACCATGATAAAAGAGTATGGGGGACTAAACTCCACTAGTTAGGGAAAGGGTGGGGCTAAAATTTAAGGAAAAGGGGCTAAGCTAGGGAGCTTAAGACAAAAAGGAATATTATATTAATATTTCTTAAATCATAAAGTATGGATAATTATTTTATCCTAATTTCTAAAGTTGGGGACAAGTGGGACAAAGTAGCTCCCCAACATGACAAGTGTCAAGTTGGGGACATGCATACATACAGTTTGGACTTAGTTCATTTTCCAGGATGCCTCCCATAATTCAGTCATTCAATCAATCATCCATGAGAATTTTCACACTCATTGAGATATCTTTCGTACTTTTATGTCACTGTACCTGGATATGTATCCATCGCCATACTTGTTGGTGTAGCTGGTTAGCTTGGGATTTGGACTAAAGAAGCAAGTTGTTAGGCCCATGGGATATTGAAGAGGCAGGTTGTTAGGCCCGTGAGCAGTTTCTTTCTGGGTGAGAGAATTGTTGGGAATTGTTTTCCTGAAAGGTGATAAACTACAACTACAGGGCTCTGAGACTTCTTGTCTTGCCTATTGTTGAGGCCCAGAAATAATGTGGGGAAGCTAAAGGATTGTTGAGCAGAGAAGGGGAACACTTCCTTGGGTGGGACAGGCATGTGGGGAATGAGGGACTGTATGTTGTTAGTTTGAGTTGGCACCTGTGACAAAACCTTTCATGTTGTCTGAGATCCATTAGCCTGGTTAGGAATACCTTTAATTGGGTGGAGTTTAGTCCTAGCTCAGGGGTGACCCACTACAGAGAGTGATGAGCAGTTTGGTCTAAGGATGGGAGGTTCGTGGAAGGTCTGCACGCAGTTGGTGATATTCTTACCAAGATAAGTGTCAATTGTGTGATAAATTTACATGTTGCATTATTATTTACGTGTTTATTTTTATGGGTTTGTCCTCTGGGTGGCTATAAATGTAGGTATATTTATGGGTATTTCCTATATATGTTGCATGTATATGTTTATTGTTATTTCAGTGTGAATTTGTGCATTTACATATGTATTTGTTTGTTTACATTTTATATATATATTTCCACAAGTGTTCTGTGTGTATATATTTTAATTGAATGCAGTTCAAAATATTTATGTGGCATAACTCATTTGGATGTTGGGTGTGTTACAATATGTTCCATGAAGAGAACAAAAGAGTTCTCTCATGTAGCGTGGCCCAACGTGGGTGGTCAGGGATGTTACAATATGGTATCAGAGCTTTAGTTTTCAACATTGAGCCTAGATGGGCCGAGCAAGTTGAGTTGAAGCGAAATTTCACAGAGGATTGATTTCGAAGTGGCCAAATTTCAAGTTACAGAGCGTCCATGGTAAAATTTAGAAGCAACGACGAGGAATTGGGAAAAAAACCCAATTTTTGTTGTTAAATTCATGGGAAAATTGAGAAATTTGGCCAAGTGGTGAGATACTCCTGATTTAATATCGGTTGTAGAAAAATTTGGACCTAGAATGGGTCAAATTTGAAGTTACCGTGAAAACATGATGGATAGAGCGAATTTAGGGATTAAAATTCTCAATTCGTGAATTGAGTTTGTGAAAAATTCGTTCCAGAAATGTCAACCTAAAACGATTTGTTGTTGCAGAGGTTGAACTAGTGTTATCGGGGTGAAATTGAACGAATTTCTTAGTTGTAGAATGTCTATGGTAAAAAATTGGGGAAAATTTAAGCAAAAGCCCCAATTTCTACAGTGGAATTCATGAGGAATTGATGCGCATAAAAATATATGTGCACAGGTGGGTGCACTAAAAATGCATGATGCGCAGTAAAAAGCTTATGATATGTAAAAATGTGGTGCCGCGCGGAAAAAAATTAGTGTGCTGGTGCGTGCACAACATTTTGGCACTGCGCGGAAAAATGTTGGTGTGCGAGTGCGCACACTAAATTTTGGTACCGCGTGGAAAAATGTTGGTGTGTGGGTGTGTGCTCTAAATTTTGGTGCCACGCAGAAAAATGTTGGTGTGCGGGTGCGCACACTAAATATTGGTGTCGCACAAAAAATGTTGGTCTGCAGGTGCGCACACTAAATTTAGCATTTCGCAGTGCGGATTGAGTGACACATGCGTAATGAGGTGTGTGCGGTGTGCACACTCATAATAATGGCATGTATGGTATGTGCAGTATTGGAACAACGCATAGGAGTTTGGTTGTTGCGCACGCAATGTGGGTATATGTTGTCGCATGACAATTTAGTTAATGGTGTGCGCAAAGTATTGGTGCGTGGTGGGAGCGTACTAAACTTTGGCTTGGTGTAGTGCGTAGAGTAAATCTCACGTGGAATATCATCGCACGATACAAAAATTGTGTGCAATAGGTAATAGGGCAAGAACAAAAAATGCGCACGGTGGATATTGGTGCGTGACACAAAAACAGTGTGCGTCGGTTATTGACGTGACAAAGAAGTGATGCACAGTGGTCATAAGTTCATGGAGAATGGATTACCTTGTGGTTTTTTTGTGAATGATAAATATGGGAGTATAGGTTTAAATGTGTGCACACAAAGTCATTTGAATGGTGAACAACAATAGAAAAGCAACAATTTTCTGCAACGTTTTATATCATTTGAACGCCATCTTTTTGCAATGCGTTTTTGAGGCCCTTAAGAGCGTTTTTAGAAATGAAAAAACCACGAGATCAAAGTGTACTGAGGTACATTATATCTCTTCATCTCAAATAAACGATCTCGTAGACATATTTCTAATGGTGTAAATCGTTCGTCAAACAGATATTTTATGAGAAAGTTACAGCACAAATAATGGAGGGTAAATTTTAAGACCCAACTAACTTCAAAGAGCCATAACGTTCTACACCGGAATTCGATTGAGTCGCAGGAGTAGTCAATGGAAATATATTGAACCATAGAAGACTGTCCCAAATCAAAATTAAATTTCTGGGCATGCTAAAAGTGTTTAATACGGAAAAGAAGGTACATGTAGCATTCCAGACCAAAAACACGAATTGGCCTAGATCTTCAACAAGCTATAACTAGCAGCCCAGAACCCAGAAAAAAGTGTAACTTGGATAGAGTATCCATAATATGTATATTAAGAAACTCAATGGATATCCTATGGAAATTCCAATGGAATAGGTGCAAAAATGCATATTTACAGCACAGAGTTGTGTCAAGTTGAAGAATGAACAAAATCAAACCTCCTACATTTGATGGTGAGCACAAGAAGGATGAATATGCAAAGACATGGTTGCTAGGCATGAGAAAGTATTTTCAATTGCAGAATTATTCTTCTCATGCAGAAGGTAGAATTTCCATCTATCAACTCAAGGGAAAGGCATCCATGTGGTGGGATTAGCTTCTATAGGTGCAACACATTAAAGAGAAAAGTGTTACTTGGAGGGAATTCAAGAAGTGCTTTGAGAAGAAATTCTTGACTAAGAGATATTATGACAAGAAAATGAAATATTTCTTTGAACTCAATCTTGGGAGTATGATGATAGATGAATATGAGAGAAGGTTTTTAGAACTGCTGAAGTATGTTTCTTTCATTAAGGATGAGACTGTTAAGATTCAAAGGTATTTGAGTAGATTGCCATCATTCTTCAGTGAAACAATATAGTATGATGATCCCAAGACATTGGCAGAAACCATAAGGCGAGACAAATGCCTATATGATCAGAAAAAAGCAAGGCCAACTTTCCAAAAATCTTGGGAAGACAAAAATAAATTCAAGATGGATCAAAGGAAGAAAATGACTAAGCCACCTTTCTTCATAAATAATCCTTAAGGAAAACCAACTTCTAGAGAACCCAAAACAATTGAGATAGGGGGTCAAAGGCCAAGGAAGCCACCTATTCAATGTTAGGGTTGTAAAGGAGATCATATGTTCAGATATTGTCCTCACAGAGGTGAAACAGCGAGGATTGTCCACAATGTACATCAAGATGAAACAATGGAGAAAATGGGCATAAATGTACCCAAGATCTATGTAGCCCTAGACAAAAAGAAAGCAGAGTATCAGTCACACATGATTGAAGTGGAACGTATGATAAACAACCAAACCCTTGTTATTTTAATTGATTCGGTAGCTAGTCATTTTTATATAGATCCTAAGATGGTGGAAAGTTTTCATTTGAAAAGAAGAAAGCATAGGAAATCTTGGTTGGTGCATCTGGCTATCAGAGCCAAAAGAAAATTTAATGACATGGTTAAGTCATGTCTTATGGACATGAATGTGTTACACATCAAATTTACTCACCTTGATAGTGTCGCAAGTGTCGTCATTACAAAGGTCACAAGTGTCGCATTTTGCTCACAAAGTCACAAGTATAACATGTTGCTCACAAGTGTCACAGATGTCAAATAAAGAATATTGCCATGATGCCTATGTCGTGTCTATAACGACATGAGAAAGACACTTGAAACACCTCAAACATCTGATTTGGAAGAGGAGAAATGAGTCAGCAGGCTTGCAAACCTTTTGCCATCTGAAAGCACCCAAAAAACTGAGTTTTGGAGAGGAGCGCTCCCCCTTACACTATCTCGGAGCGCTGGCGCTCCCCCATACACTGTCAGGGAGCGTTATAACGCTCCCCTGGCCCTTTTGAGGGAGCGCTATAGATTTTGAGGGCGCTGGCGCCCCCTAAAGACTACTAGGGAGTGCTACAACGCTCTGATGGCCCTTTTAAGGGAGCGCTACCTATTCTGGGCAGTTGTTAATCTGTTGAGATGAATGGGGGAAGCATCTTTTCATTCGTGGAAGGCAGTTCAATTCGAATCCCTAGTCCAGTCATGATCCTAGGGCATATCCTCAACTGAAGGAGGAAAATCCTCACCTTCCCCAAGGATATCTCAAGATGGTTGAGCCTCTCCAAGGCTATATAAGCAAGCTTTCTAATGGTGAAAGAGAATTGCAAAGAGAGAATCATACCAAACTTATGATCTCATGAGTGGTATGGACTGAAAAATGAAGAATGATACCAAACTTATGATCTCATGAGTGGTATGAAGAGGATGCAAAATAGAGAATGTCAAACTTATGATCTCATAAGTGAGGACTGCAAAAGGGAGAATTACACCAAACTTATGATCTCATAAGTGGTGCTGGAGCTGATAATTGGAAAGGAGGAACTGAATATGTGAAAATTATGATCTTGGAGGAAACTTGCAGTCAGCCAAAGGCGAGCAATCATTGAAGCTGCTGTCATCCAGGTTGTGGATCGTTTAGGCAAGGGTTAGACGAAGAGGACTTGACGAAGCTGTTGCATTCGCATCTACGATTGTAAGTACTGCTGTCGTTATTCACATTAATATGACACGCTTGGCCTGTTTCTTTCTAGTTTGTGTCTGATGTTACATGAACTTATCATTCAGTGATAGATCTGTTTTCAAGCTAATGTCAATAGAGTAGGAAGTGGTTGTATCTTGTTTTGTCCACATACCTCAGCGAGGAGCAAAGGATTGGAGCGCAACTCGGAGCGTGCAGGGACAAACATCGGTTAAGAGGTACTTCTGTTACTCTCCCTTCTCATGCATTAGGCTTAGATAGATTCGAAAGAAATTCAGTGTCCATGATAAGCACTTTTCTGTCTAGGTTTAAGGTCAAGCCTTAGAGGTCGATCTACTTGTCCGCAGGCATATTTTCCTACAACAAAAACTGGCGACTCCACTGGGGAGATAGCCTCAAATTCGAAACCTCTTGTTTGGATTTTTCCCCTCATTGACCTTGTTCTGTCCCTTGATTGTTTCAGACCTAGTCTACCCCTCTTTGATTAGTTTCATGAGCTGATTGGCTCCTTGTCCCATCATACTCAGCATACTTGTCAAGTTTGAACTTCAATTTTTGAAATTTCTTGACATTCCTAGAACTTTTAGACCCTGGTGCCCCTGTCTTAGTGTTAACAGAGCACCAACGCTCCTAAAGGCTTTGCACAAAGCGCTATAATGCTCCTTGCCCTTGGCAACAGAGCGCCAGCCTCTTTTGGCCCAGAAACCTCCCAAAATTGCATTTTTTTGGATTTTTGCCTCTGTGTTCCTCTGCTGAGTGATCTAGTGAGTCAATTTTTCTTCCTTTTTAGCCTTGACATCTGTCCTCTTTGAAGAATAAGCACCTTGATTGGATCTTGCAGCCTTCTTCACTATTTTCATTGATTTTTTCCTGTTGAGTGAAGTTCAAAACCTATGCATTGTTCTCATCTCCTCATCAGCTGAGTAAAAACCCTGGTGAAGGTCGTCAAAGGCCCACAGACCTCTTTGTCTTGATTTCAGTCAAGGTCATTGTTCTTCAATTTTTTCTTTTGGGTGTGAATTTGCTTTTCTCTTTGATTGTTTCTTTTTCTTTTGCTTTTTCGTTTTGATTGCTATGAAAGGGTGTATTGTTTGTGTGATTTTTGCTTGTGCTAGTTTGGTTTTCATTCATACAAGAAAGATAATTAGCAAGACGAGCATTGTGTTGTATTGATCATCATTCATATGTAAACAATAAAAGATATCTTCATGATTGATTGAGCATATTAGAAGGAATTTAATTTTGTTTTTTCATTACATCAGGATTTGATTGAGAAAAGAATCGTTTGAGGGCATCATAATTGTGCTTGTTAGTGAAAGAAATCTCTCTCTCCCTTAGCTATATGTTCATCGAAAGAAAATGATTTCTTATCATGTTTGATGCACTCTTTGGGTCTGAGTCATAATTCCATTTGTTTCACTTCGATGCACCCCTTTGCGTAAATAACAACCACTAAAATCAACGCTAATTAAAAGTTATCTAGAACTTTTTCTTTTCTAGGGTCCTCCACCAATAGTAGACTAGGCTTAGTACTTTGGATTAGGGCTGTGAGCATAACTCTCCAAAGTTTTCAAAACAAACATTAGCATCCTGAGTTAGGGAGACTAAATCCAGTTATCGTATAAGTCTGCCTGGGATCCCCCTCTCACACAGGGGTTACGCACGAGGTTGCATTCGGGTAAGCTACGGGGACTAACCCTCCGTGGTTTAACTGATTGTGGTGGTCGGATTGTATTATGGGGATCACTTTGAGGTAAATCCACAATTACTGCGTGGAAGCTTCTTAGTTGGTTTCGGGCTTGATACCCTGCCCGTACTTTCGGATCGAACTGTCGACTGTTCCCACCCAGGGGATGACTGCGAATTGGTAACCTTAGTGGCCATAATATTTAGGTTCTTACACAAGGTGACGGTGACGGGAAGTCTCACTGTACCTGGAGCAGACATTGGTCAAAATCACTTGGGCTCCTTGGAGGGTAAATCCACAATTACTGCGTGGAAGATTGCACCAAGGCGTAAGTCCGTTAAGCAGGTCGCCATTTTAACTGTTCCACCCTATCCCCGCCCCTTCTGGACTTGATCACGTGACGTTGGATTTCATCACCAACTAGTACGGTCATCAAAAGAAGGTCCTGTTTTCTTGGTTGTGATTCTTAGATTCTATTAGCGTATGTTGTTTCTCTTACTTAGGGGACCTTAGGTCGAGTCAGTGTTAATGGCATCGAATCCTGGGAGTACCAATGGAGGAACCCCTTCTTCTGGGGAACCCTATACCTTTCCTTCATTTGGAAACTTTTGTCCTCCATATGTTTCCACACTGAGTCTTCCAGGACTCACTATTGGATTACCAGTTTGGTTGTTCCCCACTCCGGTGATCCCAAATCCTGCCAATGTCTCAGTTGCACCTAATACTTTGGATGTCAATACACCACCCACACATCAACCTCATGTCGAATTTTCGCCTTCTTCGCCCATTAAGTCTCCTTTCGTTTCTCCTTCTTTTCCTAGTGAAAGCTCTAAAGCAAGTAGCCAGGTTGATCAGAAGAAGAAGAAACGGAAAGAGAAGAAGAAGAAGAGCCCGAAAAAGACCAAGACCCCAACAACATCAGATGTTGGCTCTAAGAAACCAGTTACTGTTAATATTACTGGGAGTGTTGATGAGATCAACAAGATTGAAAGAAACAATCCAAAACCCAAATTCTCTTGCAACCTTTGTAAGGGTGACCATTTTCTGAGGGATTGCCCAGGTCTTACCCAGGTCTTAGAAATGTGTTCCTCCATGTCATCGGCCTCTGTCGGTCATGTCAATGGTACCCCGTCAACTAGTGATGTTCAGGTTGGTAAGAAGAAGAAAATTGTCAAGTTCCCTTGCATGTTATGCAAAGGTAATCATTACTCTCACCTTTGTCCTCGCATGGATGAGGCTTCTTCTCTTTTGGAAAAACTTCAACTTCCAAAAGGTTATCGTAAGCTTTCC
>ML840227.1:36202-48825 GCA_009831015.1 Picea engelmannii | reverse complement strand
ACTAAACACCAAGGCAGATTTGAACATCTTGCCTTTAGGTTCCTATGACTGTCTAATTGGGATGGACTGGTTGGACCAACATCATGCTATCCTATATTGTCATAACAAAGAATTTACTTGATTGGATGAGGATGGGAACCAAAGGAAAGTACAGGGAATTCTCAGGGAAGTAACCATCAGAGAAATTTCAGCATTGGAACTAAAGAAATGTTACAGAAAAGGGTGTCAAATATTTGCAACTCATATGGAAGAGACACCTAAAGATAAGGTGCCAAATTTGTAAGATCATGAAGTCTTGGAAGAATTTGAAGATGTGTTCAAGGAGGTACTAGGACTACCCCCAAAGAGAGATATTGATTTATCTATAAATTTAATGCCTAGAGAAGCTCCAGTGTTAAAGACTCCTTACAGAATGAGTACACCAGAGTTGAAGGATTTTCAAATGCAACTTGAAGAAATTTTGAATAAGGGGTATATATGCCCAAGTGTGTCATCTTGGGGTGCCCCAGTCTTGTTCATGAAGAAGAAATATGGGACATTAAGATTATGCATTGATTTCAGACAGTTGAATAAAGTGACTGTAAAGAACAAGTATCCTCTACCAAGGATTGGTGATCTATTTGATCAATTGAAGGATGCAAAGATATTTTCAAATATAGATATCGGTTTAGGAGACCATAATTTAAGGATTAAAGAGGAAGATATTAGCAAGACTTCCTTTAGGACAAGGTATGGTCATTATGAGTTCACAATGGTGTCATTTGGGTTGTCAAATGCACCAGTTGTTTTCATGTGCTTAATGAATGGTGTTTTACGAGAATATTTAGACAAGTTTGTCATTGTCTTTTTGGATGACATCCTTATATATTCTAAGTCAGAACAAGAGCATGAGTATCATTTGAGGATGGTGTTCCAAGTATTAAGGGAGCATCAATTGTATGTCAAATTGAGCAAGTGCTCATTTTATCATAAGCAAATTCATTATTTGGGACATATCATTTCAGAGGATGGGATAGTAGTGGATCCTAAGAAGATAGAAGCCATTAGAGAATGTTCAGTGCCAAAGAATGTGATAGATTTAAGATCATTCATGGGCCTTGTAGGCTACTATAGGATATTTATTGAAGGATTCTCAAAGATTTCACACCCAATCACTTCCTTACAAAAGAAAGGTGTGAAGTTTCAGTGGACATTGGATTGTGAAAATAGTTTCCAACACTTGAAACAATTATGAACAAGTGACCAAATACTAAGGATTGCAAACCCAAATGAAGACTTCATTGTATGCACAGATGCATGTAAAGAAGGACTTGGTGGAGTCCTCAGTCAAAATGGGTTTGTTATATGTTATGAATCAAGGAAGTTGAAGGAGCATGAAAGACACTATGTCACTCATTATTGGGAGTTGGCAGACATAGTGCATGCCTTGAGGAAATGGAGACACTACCTCATGGGGAAAAGGTTTGAAATAAGAACAAACCATAATAGTATGAAATATTTATTTGATCATCCAAATCTAAATTCTAGGTAAAGTAGATGGTTAGAACTTCTAAGTGAATATGACTTTGATATAAAGCATATCAAGGGGAAAGAGAACAAAGTGGATGATGCACTCAGTATAAGAGTGCATTAATTGCATGCTACAACCATTAGCATGTACCAATCAGATTTGAAACCCAAAATTTTAGAGGTTGCAAAATTAGATTTGTGATACAAGGAATTTGTGGCAAAATTACAACAATGTAATTTGAAGCAGAAAATTGAAGAATACAAGCTAGATAATGATGAAATTCTCATGTACAGGGGAATAGTTTATGTACCAAATTCCCAGGAATTGAAAAATATGATATTGAGGGAAATGCATAATGTACCTTATGTTGGGAACCTAGGCTATCAGAAAACTATTGCAGCTGTCAAAAGCCAGTATTATTAGCCAGCCATGAAGAAAGAAGTTGCAGATTTTATTGCAAAATGTTTGGAATGTCAAAAGGTAAAAACTGAGAATAGACACCCAACTGGTTTTCTACAACCATTACCCATTCTTGAGTGGAAATGAGAATTTGTAACAATGGATTTCATCACCAAAGTTCCTAGAACAAACAAGCAGCATGATTCTATCATGGTAGTGGTGGATAATCTTACTAAAGCTGCCAATTTTATTCATGTAAATCTCACTCACAAGGCAACCGACATTGTTGATGTTTATATTTGAGAAATTGGTAGATTACATGGCATACCCAATACAATTGTGTCTGACATAGATCCAAAATTTACCTCAAAATTTTGGAAAGGATTATTTAATGGATTTGGAACAAATTTGGATTTTAGCACAATTTATCATCCAAAATCACATGGAAAAATAGAGAGGGTGAATCAAGTGATTGAGGATATGTTGAGGATGTATGTGATGGATAAACCATAAAAATGGGAAGACTACCTACACTTGGTAGAGTTTTCTTACAACAATGGGTACCAAGCATCACTGAAGATGAACCCATTTGAGGCACTTTATAGCCGAAAGTGCAACACACTAGAAGATGGGATAACCCAACAGATAGAGCAGTGGTTGGGCCAAATTTACTCCGGGAAATGGAGGAGCAAATTTTGAAAATAAAACAAAATTTAAAGGCTGCCCAAGACATGCAGAAAAGCTATGCTGATAAGAGCATAACTCACAAGGAATTTAAAGTGGGAGACCATGTACTTTTGAAAGTGAAAGCCAACAGAAGTTCCCTGAAGTTGGGAAATTGTTCAAAGTTGGAAGCTCACTATTGTGGGTCATTTGAAAACCTAGAGAGGATTGGTCCAATGGATTATATGATTGCATTTCCTGCATCTATGTCTGTTTATAATGCATTCCATGTATCATTTCTTAAGAAATATATACCTGATGCTAATGATGTTATTGATTGGAATGTGATCCAGGTGAAGCAAGAAGGTGATTTCCAAGTGCATCTGGTACACATTCTGGACCAAAATCAAACAAATCTGGAATCGAGCCATAGGGCTTGTAAGGGTCGAATGGACCTGGTATGGTCCTGAGGACACTACTTGGGAGAATGAGCATGCAATGCAGGCAGAATATGTGCATCTTTTTAAGGATTTTTTAAATTTTGTTGTGTATGAGTACATAATTCACTGAGGAAAGTGAAAAAATAAGGGGAGGGAATTGTAATATCCCTAGGCCGAACCCAATTGTAATGTAAATGAAAATGTACATAAGATGGTGACTTGTTTGATATCATTTTTTTGTATGCACCTTTCATGGCATAGTGCGTGCATGTATTGCACAGTAAAATTAGGAAGTGTGCACATTCTAGGATATCGCACACAACAACTTAAGTGCATGTTATTTTGAGGCTAGGGAGCCTTTGTGTATATGTTGTGTTTTATAGGATGGTGAGCTAGTTTTGTGATTATTAGGCTGGAGATCCTAGATGTTAAAGTCCAATGCGCCTACTTTTGTATATGTCTCAACATTAATATAAAATACATCGTTGCGCGCAAACTAACCACGATAAAAGAGTATGGGGGAATAAACTCCAATAGTTAGGGAAAGGGTGGGGGATAAAAGTTAAGAAAAGGGATAAGCTAGGGAGATTAAGACAAAAAGGAATATTATATTCAAGTTTCAAGTTGGGGACATGCATACATATTGTTTGGACTTAGTTCATTTCCCATCATTGCTTCAATTATTCCTCCCCATCATTCAGTCATCCAGTCAATCATCCATAAGAATTCACACACTGATTGAGATATATTTTGTACCTTCATGTCATTGTACCTGAAACTATATCCATAGCCATACTTTTTGGTGTAACTGGTTAGCTTGGGAGATGGACTGAAGAAGCAGGTTTTCAGGCCCATGATCAATTTCTCTCCAGGTGAGAGAATTGTTGGGAATTGTTTTCTTGAAAGGTGCTAAAATACAACTACAAGGCTCTGAGAGTTCCTGTCCGACCTGTTGTTGAAGCTGAAAAAGGAAGTGAGGAAGTTGAAGGAATATTGATTAGAGAAGGGGCACACTTCCTAGGGTGGGATAGGCATGTGGGGAATGAGGGACTGTAAGTTGTTAGTTTGAGTTGGCACCTGTGAAAAATCCTTTCATTTTTTCTGAAAACCATTAGCCTGGTTAGGACTCCCTTTACCCGGGTGGATTTTAGTCCTAGCTCGGGAGTGACCCACTGCTGAGAGTGATGAGAAGTGTGGTCTAAGGCTGGGAGGTTCGTGGAAGGTCTGCACATAGTTGGTGATATTCTTAACAAGATAAGTGTCAATTGTGTGATAAATTTACATGTTGCATTATTATTTACGTGTTTAGTTTTATGGGTTTATCCTATGGATGGTTATAACTGTCTTTATATTTATGGGTATTTCCTGTATATTTTGCATGTATACATTTACTTTTATTTTCGTGTGAAGCCGTGAATTTACAAATGTATTTGTGTGTTTACATTTTATATATATATTTCTGCAAGAGTTTTGTGTGTATATATTTTAATTGCATGCAGTTCAAAACATTTATGTGGCATAGCTTAGTTGGATGCTGGGTATGTTACATTATGTTCCGCAAAGAGAAAAAAAGAGTTCTCTCATGTAGCATGGCCCGACGTGGGTGGTCGAGAACGTTACAAGATGGAATTGAACTACTATGCACTCTCCCAGCTGAATATCTTGGAGAGTGATGGAGATGCTTTTCAACACTTTTTTTTCTTCCCTCATCATGAGATATGTGTCTTCTTGACGTACATTTCTTTGTCTCCTTATCCATATTTTTCTCAATTTTGTCCAAGATTTGTAGAAAATTGATGTTTAAGCCTTCTAGTTCCTCCTTGGCTTTCATAATCCTATGATTATCAAATTTATAACGTTGGACGTCCTTTTGCAAACCTTTTATGGTCTCTACCAAGTTCATGCTTTCTTCTAATCCTTCTCTATGTCCATTGGATTTTGTACCTTCAATACTCATACCAGCATAAAAATTTCCCATTTTTTCATCTTGATTGTAGGTAATATGCATACCTACCATGCTTTTAATCTCTCTAGTGATCTTTTCCTGAACTAATTGTTGTAAATTCTACAAAAAGTGCAGTCAACAAGATTTGTTAGACTAATTAATGCGACAAGTTTATGAAAGCTATGCACAATTTTCATAATCCTTTCTTTTCTTTTTACTTTGGATGATTTTGATCACCCAAACTCTAGTGTTCACACTCGCGCATCATTATTTTTGTGTGCATCACAACTCTATACCATGCATCACAACAGAACTCTGTGTCACTCTGTCCCATTTTCTCTTCCATGAGTCATACCCTATGCTTTCCTAAATCCGAGAGTCTTTGTCTCCCTGCCACTCAATTTTCCATAATTGAAGGTACAGTCAGCATTAAATAATGCCGAAAGCAGGGCTAGTTCTAAGGTCGGAAGTGGATGGATTTTGGTACCTAGAAGCTCACCCAGAGGTGGCAGAATTCTTCAAATAGGCTGGGGTATTTTCATATTGTGAAAAATTAACCAATTTCCATCTACATGTGGCCAAGTCTTTTGACATTTCTTATGATGCGAGGTCTACTAAAATAGGAAAGGAGGAGTTTGTCATCGATGAAGCTACCATTTCTGAGTATACAGGTTTACCTAGGTCATGATATTGTTGGTTCAAGTCTACCACACCTTCAAACATTGAATTTAGGCCATACCTGCTACCTATACACAAAGATTTGATCTGGAAAAAGGATATTCCAATGTCATACTTGGAACCAAAGTGGAAGTCCTTATTGAAAGCAATATGTGTTTACATAACATGTGAAGGGCGGTACAATAGAGTGATGTTATATCACTTTAAGCTTTTAAACCATTTTAAAGGCAGAGATCCAATTAATCTACCGTTTTACTTCCACAAGACTCTCACCAAAATGTCTAAACAGGTCAAGGCCAAGCCCACTAAGGTGGCAAGAAGATTGTCTCATCAAGCACTCATTACTCTTATTGTCAAAGAGTCATTTAAGAAAAGGTAGGTAGATTGGAACTATTTCCTCTTCTGGAATGAATTCCAGACTGATTGGCAACAGCAGGAGAAGGGTAAAAAGGCTGCCACTAAGAAGACTATTACTCCCAAAAGAAGTCATAGAAAAAGGAAGGGTATCTCACCACCAAGAGATCCGATAGAATCATCCTCTGTCAAGAAGAAAAGAATCAAAAGAAAACTATAGTTTGAGGGTGAGCAGTCCAAGGACCCTGCTACAGGAAATAACCCTTTAAACATACCCTATAGTGATTCAGAACCAGAACAAGAGTTAGCAGAGACACAAGGTAATGTACAGGCTGAACAAGGTGCATACTATTGTTCCAATTTAACTTCACCAACTCCTCCAGAGGCACACAGTCCACCAGTGGAAAAAGCCTCTTCAAGTAAGCCTAAAGCAGCTAGATCACGGAAAATCAATAAACTCCTGCAATAGGTCTATGAAATGGAAGTTCTGGAAAGGGTTATTAAAAAAGATAATATAGACCTGACCGAAAGAAATGCAGATCTTTTCAAAATAAACCAAACCCTCAAAGAAAAACATGACAAGATTAAAGACAGGAACATGGTATTGATCAGGGAGAAGATGAAGCTATATAGACAGCTTAGAATTCTGAGGTTGAAGTTAAAAGAGTTTCAATCACCAGAACAGGAGAGAATTGGATTGGAAACTCTAGCTAACTTAGCTACAACCATGGTAGACACACCAGAGCCTTCCACATAGCCAGTAGAAGTTCGTAGATCTGCACGAACGAGGGCTGCCTCCTCCAAGAAACCTTGAACATCAAAAAAGGATCCAAGGTAAGCATTTTTGCAAATTTTGAAGTTTCCTCAAAGCTGAAGTTTCAGTGGTTTAGGCGAATAGGACGACTATTCATTAACCACCAAAAACAGGGATTTTGGTAGATAATCCGCTCATGATCTTTCTAGGTTAACCACCGAAATCCTGTAACTTCCAGAATGATCAAGTTTTTGCACAGATCAAAGTTTTTTGAGTTGGAAAGGTTTGAAACCTCTTCAAATGGACATTTGATGAATTATCAAGACAGATCCAATCGCTATTTTTGATAGATTATGGAAAGAAGAGGTGTTTCAAAAGTTTTTGGTATCTTTGACAAAGATAGAAAATCAGGACGCTTACTCACATCAACAGATTCGAATTTGTATCTCTTGGAGAGTCATCATTCAGCCTTGGAAGGCTATCCTGCACTACACCATCACTCAACAAGAGATGAAGACCATGAAATCTGGGATTGACCTCATTTTTGGGAATCATTCCACATCTTTTTCAAATCAAATTTTGACTTTCTATCTTTAGCATATTTGATCCATGTTTTTAGGATCTCAAAACTGCATTGTAAAGCTATAAAGATAAAAGTAGAATAGGAACTAGGGGTTCGACTTTGGAGACTTTTTTCATATTATGTACTCAAAATTCTCATTTTCATATTGAGTAATACACGCTTCTTTTGCCATAACTTCTTCAGATTTCATCTTCTCACCTATTCTATACTTGCACCTGGATATTATATTCATGTTGTTATTCTTGTTTATGCCCGATAACTGTCATCTTATCATTGCATTCATAAGTTAAACTTTGAAAGTATTCCTCTGATTATTGTAATTGGCCATTCATATATTCTTTATATGTGATTCTCCTGATATAATACTTATTTCTCCATACATCCCTTTATTTGTAAACTCTCTGAACATTTGTCATTGAAAGCCTTGCCCATCTAAATGTGTTCATGCATGTTTTGAGTGAGAAATGATTCAGTCCTCTGACATGATCCAAACCCACACTTATTATTGAGAAAATAGTTACCAAAAGATTAAGTTACCAGGCATCTCTGACTTACAGCCTAGGAGAATTTCCTGGATTGATAACATAAGGAACCATTTTATATTGGTAAGGGGTTATATTATAGTTGTTGGCCCTTGACCAAGTTTTGAGGAACACTTGGTCATATTTGACCGTTTTGGGGACTTCGACAGCTTGTCAGAGATGGAGTGCAACGCGAAGCGGAAATTGTGGAATTTAGACCCTTTTTGGGTCCCTTTTGGGTTTTGGGGGATAATATAATGGGATTGGGATGTAGGCCCATGGGTTTACCCATGTTTAGGCCTATTTTGTATGTATATATAGATGTCTAGGTGAGCTAGAAGAGAGTCGATGGATTAGTTCTAGTAATGAGATCTATGTGATTGAATGTGGATTGTAAATTCTCTGTGCATGATTATAAGAGACTTGTAGAGCTCAGTGCAAGTTGTTATAGGAGGTTGTGAAAGGATTTGTGTTGAAGCGCAAGGAAGAAGGATCTAGCGAATTGTGCATATCTTCTGTCCTATACGAAGAGGGATTTGGATGGCTCTATGTTGTAACCTGATTAATTGAAGCTAATAAAGAAGAATACTTTATGGACATAGCCCCAGGGTGGGGGTGAACCACGGTAAATATGTGTGTTGTGCTCTGTGCCTCGACCTGATGTGTTCGTCTCTTCCTTTTCTAAGTGCTTTGATGTGTTTAGATAGATCTATTTATTCTTTGTGCTTCTGAGATATCAATGAATGTTAGATCTGGTATGTAAGATGCTTAGTGATCGATATGTCGAACCTAATCTAACTTGTTGTGGAAAAGTGTTGAATTATCTTAGATTTAAGTACATATTGTGATGGTCTATGTTGTCTTCGAAGTATCATAAGGGTTGAATATTGATGAATAATCTATGCTAGGTGATTGTTAAGTGTTATAATCACAGATATGTGCCCCAGCTAAGGTTGCAGACACCTAAGTCTTGTAACCACCCCTGCCTCTACCTCGAGTGAGACTTCATCTTCTTCTCAGGTTTCACCGAAAGGGTCGGTAGTTAGGGTTTTTTTCATGTGTTGTTGTAGTGTTGAACCCTGGGTATGCCCCTGTGCCAACAATGGATCCGTTGCCGGGGCCTAAAACTGTGATTGCTGGGAATTGAACAGAAGAAGCTTTGTGTAAAGATTCATCCTGAAATTGTGAAAGATTTGTGCATGGATCTATGCCCTAGTGTGTAGTGATCCACTTGATCTAAAAAGCTTTGTGTTGAAGAAGGAAGGACAGATCTGAAGGAAAGAAGTCAGATCTGCAAGAAAAGAGGTTGATAGTGAAGAAAATAAGTAAGATCTGTAATCTCTGTGCTCTGATAAAGGTAATAATAGTTAAAAGTTCTTAGATATGGAACCTTTGTGCCTTGTAGAAGTAAAAGAAGTGAAATTTTTTGTTTCTAAAGTATGGATTTAGGTATGCTTGATATATTTTTTCCTAGCTTGAAAACTAGGGCATTGTTAAATGAAAAAACATTTGATATGAATAGATCTGATAAGAATAATGAAAGATATGTTATACCTATGCATAGAAAGAATTTTTGGACTAACCAATGGATGCAGGACCCTAGAAAGAAATTTTTGCAGGCTAGCCATTATGACCCTAGTAAGCAATACAAGAAAAATTGGGGATCATTAAAGAGAAAGAGAGGATTAACTCTTTGTTACGGTTGTAGAAGACTAGGACATCTTGCTAAGGAATGCCCTAGGAGAAACCCTGGTTGCCTCTGTTGTAAGGCTATGGACCATGAAGTACTGGATTTCCATAGAATGATTGCTAGACTTGAAAATATGAATATAGAGCAAGAAAACTCTAAAGGAGATCAAGAGACTAATATTATAGAAGAAACCCAGAAAGAATAAGAGATTATGTTACTGAAAATGAAAGAAACCCTAGATGAACATAAAGATGCCAGTTTGTCAGAGATCTTCAAAGAAAAGGAGAAAATTGAAGTAAGAATAGGAGACTTTGACATTGACTATGCTCTGGATGAGGGAAAACAGATGAACATTATGACATAAAGTACTTGGGAATCCCTAGGAAGGCCTGCTATGGTTCCTTCACTAGGAAAGATAGGGTTGTTTAAAGGAAAAATGGTAACCCTATGTGGCAGGATTATCCCGATAGCTATGAGTACCTATGGAGCTTCGACAAAGGAAGAATTCAAAGTTATTAAATTTATTGAGGATCATGCTCCATTTCCATGTTTGTTAGGCAAGATCTGGATTGAAAAAGATTAGATCCAGAAAAAAGAAGAAAAGGAATCCCTAGAATAGAAGAAGCAAGAACTCATGGAATTTATGACTAGAAAGATCGCTTACTTGATGGAAGAACAACAGAACAGATCTAATCCATTGAACACCAGGGACTTGGATGTCTAAGATATAAGAGCATTAGAGGAACCACAAAAGGTCAAAATACCTAATCCATATGATGAAAAAGTATTACCCTTGGATATGAAGAAAGAATCTCAGCATTGTGAAGTGATTATGTCGAGAGAAGATAAGAATCAAAATGGAAAAAGGATGACCGAGACATAGATCACTGGGAAGAAGGCTAGGAAGCTAAGTAAGAAGAGAGACAACATAAAAAATTTACAGAATATTCCAGAGGAAACTTCACAGAAGAAAAAAACACAGGAATTGAGCTTCATCGGGATATCATAACTATGACATATGGCACTTCACCATGGCAAAGAAATATAGTTGTTGGACCGATATATTCGTTTGACTTCCACCCCGAATGGACATAAAATAAGTAAAGGATCACCACCAGACCCTTAGACCATGCCATAACAGATGGATCAACGTTCATGGAAGCTTCATACCCGTTGAAAGCAAACCATTGATGAATTTCCTATTTAGCTCATCGCACCATGCCCGAAGAACACTTTTGCCAACTAAAAAGTCAAAGCCTGTAGAACTAGTGATTGTCTATAGTGATCATTGAAAGCATATTGTTTATCCTATTGCAACATTTTGAGATCATCGTGACCCTGATTATCTTTCCCAAGTGCGTATGTCCAACGGGCTCACCACACTTAAGGAATCTGTCATAGAGGTCCTTCTCGATTTAATGACTGAGAGATTCATGTGAGAAAGAAGAATGTCCACCAAAGTCCAAGAATCATCAACGGGAGGAGTGGAAGCCTCCCCATCGACTACTCGAGCAGGAACGTCTCGAGCTAGCACAAAAATAAGAACTAAGCATAAGGACGGCATTGCAACCATGAAGTTAGTGCCATCCATCCTACTAGCTTACGTAACCCCTCTGAGTGATGAGATTAAAAGGGACAGTGTCCCTAGAGACTTTGAATACACCCTAGTCACTGCATATCTACCAAAAGAAGTGCGCACCTACTGCGCAGATCAAGACAAGGTTAGAGCATTGAAGTTTTGCGACTTCAACATGGGGGACCGTAAATCTTATAGCATGCTCACCCCATATAAGTACTTGACGATAACTAAGGGAAAGAATTCGAAGCTCATCCCTCGATAATGGATGATCAAACTTGCATAGTCTACTCTACTCAATGTTATGAAAATACAACACTTCGGCAAACACCAGGAGGTGAATGCTTATGTAAAATTACTGCTAGCAAGTTACCACAGAGGATACTTATGGTTAGACCATCGCATAACTATTGATCTAGTGCTAATCAATAGGATCATCGAGATTAGCATGCAGGGCCTTGATCCCCATGAGTACTATCCTGGAAAGACCGTAGACCGTGCTCTTGTGCAGAATATCAAAGAAGCCTATGGCGATGTTGAGAAAGGTGCGAGAGGCTACAACGTAGCTTCTATTGAAAGTGGCACAGTGTGCCTCGCATGCCAATAGATCATAGGGAAGTTGGTATGTAAGAATCGACCAACAAAAGTATTTGTCTTTGTAGTTGACCTCGCAAGAAAGTGTGCAGAGGGACTACAGATAACTTGGGCAAAGTACCTAGTGAATCAACTAGAGATTGATTGCAGAGAAGCCCAGGATTAGGGGCTTGAATTCTATTTTAGATGGCTCTTGATACTGATCACTTTTGTTGCATGGGAGCTACCGGAAGGCACAACCTTCCCAAACCTTGTCCCCTTTGAGCCACTAGCCATGAAGTTCAGTACATTATGGTACTCGAACGACATGAGCAAGCAATGGAAATCGAATGTCATTTTCCATACGTACTATAACCAATTGACAACAACCATAAGGAGTGAACCTCGCATAACCCAGAACACTTTGGAGAGATTTCGACCTCTGATAAAGTTCAGCGCAGACTACCACTTTATATACCTAACTTCATGTGTTGATGAGCACCAGGAACAACTTAAGTCCTATTATAAGATGAAATAAGAAGACCTGGAAGAGATCACCAAGGAATGGTCGGTGGACCTCCTTGTTTTAGCAGACCCCGCGGAAATGTCCAACATCGACAGCCTCGGAATTGCGCAGGATACACCTGGGCCCAGTAAGACAAAGAAAGCAAAGACGACGAAGAAGACTGAAGAAGTTTGGGATGTTGATAGCCTATCTGTAAGGATGACTTCCATTACACCAGATGAAGAAGTTGATGATGAATAAGTTGAACAATAGAAAATTGAAGTACCACACTGTTATCCTCATTTTTGGTTATCAAGATGATGACATGATAATGACATGGTGATAGAAGATCTAGCTCTTCTTTAAGATCATTTTCATGAAGAAAGTTACATTTGTCAATCTCTCAAAATCACTCTTTTGGAGACAGTACGC